>AP028430.1:9067675-9365675 GCA_036509395.1 Antheraea yamamai
TAAATATACAAAAGTTTAAGTTAGCCATGTTATTAAATTTTAGCAAAGAATAAAAAAATATATTTATTTACAGAATTCAATGTAGGCGAAACTAACATTTTACTTGTATGTATAGCTGTAGATGTCTTTGAAATAAATTAGTAAATATACTTATCCATACTAATAATATAAATGCGAATTTGTCTTTACGCTTTTACACTTTATATACAAGTGCTCAACCAATCGACATTATTTTTTGCACACATGTTCTGGGGGTACAGAATGGGACATAGGGTACCATTAATACAGAAAAAAATGTTGTTCCTGTTATAAGCCAAAACTACATTAATGTGAGGGAAGCTGCGATCAAGAGTTAGTGTAATATATTCTTCAAATATCGACACATAAAAATTTATTTTTTTTACAAATATCAACAGAACAGTATAGGAATTGATGTGTTGCAATGCCACCTAGTGACAATTAAAAGTAGAATGAATCTACGAAGTATTCTGAAATAGGATCTTCTCTATGGAAAAACACGTAGCTAACATTTATTGCGATCGGTCGGACGGTGGTGAATTTTATCGAACTCCACTCACACACAGTAGTTCATCTAATCTCCATTTTATAATCCCTAAACTTGCGAAGCATTTGAATTTTACAATTCGCGTAATAAAAGTAAGAACGGATAAAAATGTTACGAGCCATCAATTTTAATCAAATTGAGAGTGTACTGAACCCCGTGTAATTTAAATTTGAAGTCACAGATCTGCGTATATAAGACAATAGAAGTTTCAAACGAATAATATAATATTGAAATAAGTCGCATAGTACTGAAAATGAAAATTCCTTTTTCTGAACGTTGAAAATATTCTTTGGCTTGTATCACATTTTCTAACTCGAGAATTTGAAAATATGCAATTTATATCAAACTACCTCTTGCCCGCGGCATACCACGCGTTTATTTATTTGCTATTATTATTTGTTGTAAATATCATTTATTTTAATAACTAACTTATAGCGACATATATCGTCGTGTAATTTTTTTCATCACAAAATCTCAAATGTAGACCCTTATGCCTCAAATAAAGTCATGTAGGTGGTAGTGCCACGCTGTAGCTGTTACTAGTTTCAGCATGAATGGGTCGGCGCGTCCGAGGTAGTACCCTCTCACAGAAAACCGACGTGAAGTAACATTACTTGCATTGTTGCGTTTCGTTCGGTGAGTGAGAGTGCCGGAAGACCACTTCCCCTCTCTCTGTCCTTCCCTCCCCCTCCCCCAAACACAGGCTGGCAACACACTTGCGACTCCCCTGGTGTTCCAAGTGTCTATGGACGGTGGTGATCACTTAACATCAGGTGACCCACCTGTTCTTTGCCTCCTATGACATAAAAAAATTTTTTTGATGCTTTGACTTTTCCACTAGTGTATATATAACGAAAATACCATTTCTTTGAGACTTAATCACGTCAAAACTACTGAATATATCGGCATAGGCATATGACCATTCGATGCGGAATGTTTCTTAAATGGTCAAGTACTCTACTTATTTTTATTCTATATAGACCATTTGCCAAGGTTTTTAAAATTTAAATAAGAAATATCTATAGCTAACACGCGGTAAAAATAAAATCTTCAAAAAGAAAGCGAGTAAAGCGTATGTCTCACTGTTCTCCAATATCCGAAGGCAAGCAAGACACTGTCCCAATCTACCCGACACAGTGTTTACTCCCATCACTTTTCGTCATACAAAAAGGTTGAGGATCAGAATTTCAAAGCCTTTCCATAAGACGTTTTACTTCAAAAGTATTTAAGGCACAGCGAAGCGGGCGGCTACACAAGTTCTTATGTCGATCGTTTGATATGTATAGACGTACTAAATTTATTTTTTATATAGACATAGTGATGTTATAAATATGCCTAGATATGAAAATTGAAAATGTTTCAAATATTCCTATTATAAAACATTTTATTATTAGACGATATTAACATCTAAATTCCAATATATCAAAAGTTTCTAAATATCAGGTTTGTCGAGGATACGCGTAGTATTATGAATATTTATATGAATCATTATACTTTATTAATATTTGGTTAAACGCTAATAGTTATAATACAAGCTCGAAACCTTTAAAATCTGTGATTAATTAATAGATAAGGATTTGAATGATAATTTTTTTAACGATTTTATGTGACGATCGTGAAAGGAAACGTCGAGAAGAAACACAAACATTTTAGAAATATTCTTTGGTATATATAGTATAGTTGTTGCCACACAAATATGAGAATGATCAATGTTTTAACTTACTTTAAAAAACAATGAGTGAGGTTTTTAATACAAAAATAGGATATTTACTTAATTTATTATATAATAAAAATTCAATTATCCGCATTATTAAATCGCACTCTCTTCTTAAATATTTTGAAGTTATGTAAAAGGTTGACAAAAATATTGAAAATATCTAAGTTATATAATATACTCATGCCCGGTTTCCGAGGTACTTTAATTGTAGTTTATGTGTTCAATAGCGTTATCGGTTCGGTAGCTTGTCAAATCGCGTTTCTGAACACACAATCATACGATAAATGTCAGTAAAATTCGATGGTCTTTGACAGTTTATCTTATGGATAACTTTGTTGAGTCAATAACTATTGGTAGTTTAACCGAGTATTTCAGAAACCGGACATTAATTTGTTTCTTGGTAAATTTATTTTCTAACACATCGCGTCGTAGTATAGGTATAAATCAGGCATCAGGTATAAAACCTTCAGAAATATATGCCTCACAAATATGACTGACTATTCATGTGGTGACAGTGTTCAAAAGGTCATAGTTTTAGTAAAAAATAGAATTTCCTTATATCGATTTCTTTTACAAAATGTAATATTAAAAATTGTAATATAAATATTTAGAATAACAATGGATATTGTTTTGTATGAAATAAATAATCTATAACATCGTTTGACATGTCTAATCATTTTTTAATGGGGAATATTTTCATTGCACCATAAGTTGTGACTAGGTGGCGTTGCAACACTTCGACTTTTGTGTCGTCCAAACGATCTGAACGACAATTGATATACGTATAATATCTGTATATATGTAAAGAATATAATGAAGAAAAACAAGTTTAAATTTACCAAAAAATACAAAAAGTTAGTCAAGTTTGGAGTCACAGAAAATGTTCTTATATTTGTATAGGTAGCTGATTCTAGCCCGGGTATTAAAAAAAACGGCTAAGAGTCAATCGAAATAAAAAAAAAGTAACCTACAATCATCTACGAGAAATTCCGCATCGAATAGCCACAGTTATATGCTGACACGTTGGGTAATTTTGATGTGATTCAGTCTCAAAAAAACTGTATTTTCATCATATATATTCTAACGAGAATTTCAATACGATCTTATGTATATTTGATGGAACAATCTTTATGCACATGCTCGGTGATACGGCTCGACGACAGAAAAGCACGATTCACTTTTGGCCGGTGACCCTAACTCTCAAAGGATAACGACACCTGGCAGTATTGCAGTCGGGATGATTTGTATTCCTGAGCCGTGTGACTAATATGCCAACAAATACTGGTGACTGTTCATCAGTATGACGCACTGTACAGCGTGCATGCCAAACTGCGTGGTAAATGTTTGTAGATTTTTCGTTCAAAATCAAAAAGTTCATGATATTATTACGATTACTAGCCCTTCACGTCACTTCGTCTGCGTTGTATATTCTCTTAACAAAATATTTTATGTACAGACGAAAAATATACTTTACAATTTTTTTGTGTACACAATTTTGTCCGTTTACTTCCCTTCTCCTGTGCATGCGTACCACATCGCTTGCCTCCACTTCACATATCGTTGAAAGTGAATATAATAACCGAATTTATTTTTTAATTTAATATTATTATGTTTAATGTTAAATGAAGATATCGTGATATTTTTAGGTAATCAGAGCTAAGTAAAATTGAAAAATATTGATCAGAGTATAGACTATAAAACTATAGAGTTTTTTTTTGTGGTGCTTGCACGTCAGACCCCTATCATTTCATATGTACATATAAGAGTTTTTTTTTTTAAACTAACTACGCTATTGGCCTGAAGGGCCTTTATAGCTTCACCAGACTACTTATAAATATTTATTTATTATTACCACAACATCTTTTAAAAAACCCGCACTCTAAGTCCCAAAAAATAACTAAGAATTTGTATATATTTTTAAATATCATTAAAACAATTATTTATATTAGGTATTACGTGTTTTATAAGTTATTGTGGGATTTTAACATTTGATTTTTAGCTCAGATCATAATCTCTCGTGCAGTGATTTGTGTTATTCAGCAATTTGTTTTATTTCACCCTATATTTTGTAATATTTACAATATTTTCCATGTGTACAGTGTAGTGATACAAATAAAGTGAATTAATATTTTTTAAAAAAGAAAAAAAAAAACAACCTCAAAAGTTGGAGTTTTTGGCGAGATCTTGGTCTGTCATGTAGTGGATTTTATTTTTTATTCATAATCTTGTGTTTCTTGACTCTACATTGTGTAAAATTGGTGGTGTTTTATGTAATATAGTTTGTTTATCGTGCATAAGTGAAGTGAATGGAAAATAATACCATGGACCATGAATTCTGAGATGCCACAAAAACTCCATGGAAAGTTCTAACAGGATGGCCACCATCTTGTTAATTCATTGAAATTATATCAAGAAACTTGTAATATGGTTACTCACTTGACAATGGCAGTAACAGTCTACTAGAAGACTGGTTGCCAAAAATGGAATGGAAGAAGAACTTGTAATACTATTAACTACTCGACAATGGCAGTAATAATCCAAAAGATTGGTTGCTAAAAATAAAGTTAAAAAAAATAACCTCATAAGTTCGTGACATTGCTACAATGTATGCCATATTGATAACTTAAGTAAAATATTATATCCGAATCGATCAGATTTATGATGACGTTATCGCTAAATATATATATTAATTTAGATTATAGTTTTGGTATATAATTTATTGATAATTCGTCCTTTGTATAAAAAGTAAAGAATCTGACGCATACCTCACGCAAACAGGTATTTTTCGAACACTCACTTTTATTCATAAAAAAGTCGTTTGTGGTCAAGAACGTAATAAACACACTCGCACAAACTAGACTACAGCAATAATATAGAAAATGTATGGAAATCGCGAATAAATTAGCATAATATCTACTAATACCTCGCTGGGAGTATTTTCTCGTAGTACACGTGATATTTATTATACAAAACACATGTTATTACACATGTATCTGTTTGTAAACAACTATTAGGCTTACTACAAAACTTTATGAATCAGTACGACACAAAAAACATGTTTATATAGTAGTCCGGTGAAGCTGTGAACACCCGTCAAGCCAGTAGTAGCGTTAACAGTTAGCGTGTTCTGATACCGCCTCAGTCAACGTAGGTTCAAGTCTTTGATAAGGAGCTGGAACATTCGGTGCAGGAAAAGATCGTAAACTATATCTATATATATACTACGATGGTAATGTCTACCATCATTGTGTGTATCCTGAAGGATAAACCACGGTAACCATTTAAATCATTAACATGTTATTTAAGAAAAATGTTATTTGTGAAGCTATTTTGACAAATACTGTGTTAATCTCTATTCGATGAAGTATTCAGTTACATTGGATACTTGATGTATGTCAAAATTACCGTTTTGTGTAATATTATTTCAATGTAAATAATGGAAAATATAACACATTTATTTATTTATTAGAACCAACAAAAAAAAGCTTTTTGTATGATGATTGTTACGTAATTTCTATGACTTTGATTGACAGTCAACATCGAGGTGGCAAAAAATGGATCTAAATAGTTTAGATAACACGCAAAGCCGGGGTAGGTTAAAATATTGTGCTGGTATATGTTAAAATATTTTAAGTGTATTTTGTATCAAATTAACATTATAATATCGGCTTTATTTATACTTCACTAAGTTCTATATCTCCAGAGACACACAATAACCGTTTATTGCTGAAAATTATTCTTTTTACTTTTTTAAAATGTTTGTAATTTACATAAACTCATAAAAACAGGTTGAATAAAAAGAACGAATCGCAACGTTAAATGTGATGAATTCAGGCGATCCCCGCTAAAGAACTTCAGCTATCATTTTTTAAAAGCTGCCTACTTTTACTGCTATTTAAAATTGGATTTTTCCACCTTCTTTTTATCGTCTGTGTTTTTGTGAAATGTCGACTATCTACGTTCGTCGGGCATTAAATATTTAAATAGGCAAGTATGAAACATTTTAATACATTTTCTCATATGTTTCACAACCGATTCTTTTTTGTTTAGTGACAATTTGGAGCTTTCGAAAACAATTGAAATTATATGTTCAAATTTCGAGCTGTGGACGATCACTAATTTTACAGTTCATTTTAGTTTTAGAATTCTCTTGTCTATAATTAACATACAGTGTACACAATGTTTGAGAAACGTTGCGACGGCGCGGCGCGGCGGTATGGAGCTTGTTTTAACAGAGTAGACAAGAGGACACCGGGTCAGTAGGCTAGTTGTACGACGTGACACATCTAGAGCAAGTAATCCCGTTAAACCAATGCCGTTACGATTCTCAATGGTACCTATTCTTCTCGTGAACGCTATGTGACATTACTTAGTGCTTCTTAACTGTACACATTTATATAATTCGTCAATTGTTTTTTTTTCTGTGAATATATCATCTGTATCTATTATGCATATATGAATAGACAGAGACAAAACGGTTAAGTACATCCTGTGTTTCTCAACCGATTTTTTTTGTTTAGTTGATATTGATAAAAAAACTTTTGAAAAACATTCGTTTTTTTTTTGTTATATTGAAACATAAAAATTAACAAATTATAATCGAATTTCTACTATTAATCAATAACTAGAATGTATCATATAAATAGGCAAAGATAAAATAGTTCACTAACTTTTTCTGGTTTTTCGTTAAAAATAAACACGGTGCCACGACAAAGAATACTATAAAGTAGTAAAAATCATATCTTATTAGATATAATTGTATTTCGGCTCTACGTAAAACAAAGTCTTTTTTTTCTTTATATTTGGATTTCATTATGTCCGATGTGACAAATTTCTTCAAAATTCTTGCGCTTCGGTCTAAAGTTTCAAACCTTGAGCAAATAATACAGTAAAATACTCTAGTAAATTTCGCTTATCCCATAATCTGTTGTTAATGTAAAACAAATTAATAAAAATTCAGAATAATTTCCCCGAGGCGAATTACTAAGCGAGGAATTGTATAAATGAATTCAATTTTAAACACTTGCGGAAACTTTCCGAAGTTGCTTCTTATGTTCATGATAATTCGTTTGTTTATTTTACCTTGGTTTTCCTCGACGACTCCCTTTGTTCTGATCGTGTTAAGTCTGTTTAATATTCATTTCAGGTTCAAAATGCGACAGATACTCGCGACGCTGGCTGTCCTGACGGTATTCACGGCCGCGGTTCAATGTAAGTTCAATTGTCGAACCCGTAAATATTCGAATTTCTTTTTTATATTTTATAAGTTTTGACGTTTAATCACAATGTCATCTAGTATCAAATAACTGTGTGGTCCAAAATGGTAAACATGATCAATTTAAAGGGAAATTAGCTTTCAACTGCATTTACGGGAATACAGCTCTAAGTCTAAGTAAGTTTAAAAGGCCGAAAACGCACTTGCGACTCCCCTGGTATTACTAGTGTCTATGGACGGCGGTGATCACTTACTATTAGGTGATCTACCTGTTCGTTTGCCTCCTATAACATAAAAAAAGTCCTCGACGACTTATTTCAAGTTGAGCGTAGTAACTAATCAGGAGGGTTTAAAAGAAGCATTACTGGTAGCTTATGGGTTAATCACGGTGTTTTCCTTCGCCAAGACGCAGTGTTCGACTGTTCACAATTTAATTTTAGGCCACATCGTTCGAAGTTAGGTAAAGATGTATCTGATGATGGTAATACAATAGTTTAGAAACTGCTAAAACTTTTGCAAGTTTTGGCTACGGAAGCACGACCATAACACCAATCTTTTCCACTAAGAAGAAGTATCGGCCCTATTGTATTCGAAGTATGTATTCGCCACAATGCACTATCATAAGGGGAGTCCTTAAAATTAGTAGTCTGGTATTATTAATCTCATTACTGCATTTCTTCTTGCTTCGTTATATGGACTTTATGCATATTTTTTAATTCACAACAATAAAATCTAGCCTACCGAATTAAACACATTTTACCATGACCAATTTTTACATGAGACTTACAGTTGTAAAGGCCAGTAATAAACGAAAACCATCGTGTAAAGCTGTTCGACCCTTTTAAACGCAGAGTTATGTTTTCGATCCCTTCCTTAACACAGTAAGCCTTTATGTTAGGGTTTAGATATGGATCGCGTACTTATAAAATCCGTGAAGCGACTATACTACATATTCATGTATTTCATATGAATGTAAATAAATAAGCTGCAGTAGATTCGCAAGCGGAATTATGATTGCAAATCTTTTTGTATTTAATTAAAGTTAATTTCAGTATAATCATTGTTCCTTTTGCTTCTTTTAGCATAATTATAGTCCTTTTGGAATACATTTATAATACAACTTTTATAATTTTTCTTCTTTATTCCTAAGATTCCTATGCAATTTTTATTATTTAAATACCCTGAGGCATGCGATCAGCTTTTAACGTGGAGACGTGTAAGTAAACAGATTTACCCACAAGCGACGAAGTTGTCAACTGTTTTCTCAACGGCTAAAGATTATTCCATGGGTCGTGCTGGAGCCGTGACCTGTTTCTCACATTCTTCGTATACTCGTAATTTGCGTTAAATTTTTCTGTATCGTTACTAATTGATAATATTAATTATTATTATGCGATTTAATATTTATACTTAAACTAGCGGGCCCGGCAGACGTTGTCCCGCCCTGATTATAAAAAAAAATCCTAGACAAATTATATACCAAAACGTTCCTCGTGAATCACTTTATCCACTGGTGAAAACCGCATAAAGATCCGTTCAGTAGCTTCTAAGTTTATCGCGAACAGACAGACAGACAGACAGACGGTAGGGGACTTTGTTTTATACAATGTTCCTACACAAATTATATAACAAAACGTTCCTCGTGAATCACTTTATCCACTGGTGAAAACCGCATAAAGATCCGTTCAGTAGTTTCTGAGTTTATCGCGAACAGACAGACAGACAGACACGGTAGGGGACTTTGTTTTATACTATGTAATAATAATAATAATAGACTAAATAATAAATGATGTAATGATTCGGCATTGACATTTACGGTCACTTTTGATTGACCGAGCAACATGTTAATGTTTTAATATTACGATCTCATTAGAATAGTTATAATATAAGCCGCTTGGTAGTAATACAATGAAGTTATATCGAAAAGACATATGTTTGTTGAGTCCTATTTAGTAATCAAACTAAGTTTACAATTAATTTACAGCGGATAGCAGAGCTCGGGTAGTATGCTACTTCAGTAATTGGGCGGTGTATCGACCAGACGTCGGACGTTACGGCATCGAGGATATTCCTGTTGATATGTGTACACACGTGATCTACTCCTTCATCGGTGTCACTGAGAAGAGCAGCGAAGTTCTCGTCATTGACCCCGAGGTAAAAAAAAAACAGTAAATGAAATTACTTGAACCTGATTGCTATTGAAAGCGCTAGGTAATACGAATATAAATCATTTTGGTAGCGCTCGGGAAATAGCGTTTTAATTTAAAATAAATGTTGATTTTATTTGTACCCCAATTTTTTTAAATCAAGTAAAAACAGGTTTCAAACTATTTGTACCTCAACGATTGTGTTATGTAACTAGCGTATAGCCGCGACTTCATCTCGTTTAATGTACGGTGCATAAAAAAATAGTAGTTTCGGAATTTATGTCACACATACTCGTAACTTATTATTTTAAAAAGAAGGTACTCCGTTAGATTTATCTTTGAAAAACTAAGAAAATATTTTTTTAATAGCTCGATGTGGATAAACACGGTTTCCATAACTTCACCGCCCTCCGTTCTTCGCACCCGAATGTCAAGTTTATGGTAGCAGTTGGTGGGTGGGCCGAGGGTGGCTCCAAATACTCGCGAATGGTTGCTCAGAAGAGTACTCGTATGGCCTTCGTGAGAAGCGTTGTTGGTAAGTAAGAATACAAGTACTTACAGAATTATCGATTTCCTTTATTACAATCCAAATAAATGACAGCCGATGTTAGCATTGAAATAACAGTAGATAGGTATTTCAAATATATGTAATGAGCTAAATCCGATTTTATACATTCCTAATATTTGACGTTATTTTTCGAGATTTTCTAATTTTGTACATATAAAAAACAAGGTACAAAAGTAAGACCTTATGGATAGTAAAATGTCAGCTCTTGTAGGTGGTAGAGCCACGTTGTAGCTATTACTGGTTTCAGCATGAATGGGTAGGCTCGCTCGAGGTAGTACCACCCTTTCACAGAAACACCCACGTGAAGTAATAGTGTTTCTGCACTATTGCGTTTCGTTCGGTCAGTGAGAGCGCCGAAGGCCCATCACCCCTCTTCCGCCCCCCCCCCCAACACAAGCTGGCAACGGACTTGCGACTTCCCTGGTGTTGCTAGTGTCTATGAACGGCGATGATTACCTGATGATGATGTTAAGTGTAACATCAGGTAATCCACCTATTCGTTTGCCTCGTATGATATATATATATATAAAAAACTTCGTTCTCAGTGTATAAAAACTGGAAATCTTAAAAAAAATTAAACATGTCACATGAACGATTAAAATTGAATTTAGCTCATTTTGAAATGTTAGTGACTCATTTATATAAGTTGCTTTTTAGGCGTGAAATGTAATTTATGTCTGTAAAAGTTTGTTCTACATACCTATAAATTCAATTACTCTTTAGTATAAGATGTAGGCGATAGGTGAACAAATGAATAATGGGTTTGTTCACCTTCCGTCGATCACTAATGGTTTTTTAAACTGAGGACCAATTTAACATGTGATTACTTATTTTAAGTTAAACACAGTTTTAATTATGGTGATTGATAGGTGTTATACAATCATTACTAATATTTCGTTTGTTTCGCTATCACTCCCGATCGTCATGAAATGTTGTATACACATTGTCAGGGGAACAAAAAAAAATAGGATATTCTCGTCCAGAAAAGAAAGATTACTTCCGATGGATCGATCAAAGTCACCTTAACGCGAGCAAAGCTGTCGGCAAAAGCTAGTATATTTACAAATATTTAGCAGAACTTAAAATTATATTATCATACAGAAGTTGGTCATGTGTAGAATCGAATCTGCGAACTCTAGGCTACTGAGCCTAGAGATACTACTGAGTAAGGTTTATAACTTGGACCACTTACTTATTGAATTTAAAATATAAAAATATTCCTTACGATAAAATTCGAGGTTCGTTATACAGTAATAAAAAAAATCAGCAAAAATACTCATTTTTTAGTCTATATCTGATCTTCGAAGGTCTCAATATCCTTGTTTCTGATACAAATGTCATCTTTATAAGTCCTACTAATGTAACTTTTATTAACTGTACGTTTTAATATTAATGAGTGTTTTAATTTAATCCTAATGTAAACAGTCTTATAAAATACGTTCGTATTGGAAAGGTTAATTGATAGGAGGAAGCGTCAATAAATATAATATATACATATTACCAAAATAAATATAATATAACTGTTCTAGAAGTATAATATAGTTCTCGTAAATCTTTTTGGCCGCTCTAAATATAGCGACAGGTTCGGTCTTGCGCTTAATATCGTCAAGAATTGAATACAAAACAATGTTAAAAGTATGAGAATATAAAATTGGGATTTATTTATCGTATAGTTGTCTCGATATTATACTTATCTATACTAATATTATAAAGAGGTAAAAAAGTTCGTGAGTTTGTAAGGGGTAATATCTGGATCTACTGGTCCGATTTGAAAAATTCTTTCACTGTTATATAAATTATTTATCGAGGAAGGCTATAGACTATATATCATCATGCTAAGACCAATAGGAGCGGAGCACCGATGAAGAATGTTTCAAAATCGTTTTTTTTTCCTCTTGAGAGCTTCCGCTGCGTGTTAGCGTTAGCCCAAAGTAACTATTCCACACGGACGAAGTCGCGGGTAGAGACTAGTATTATATAATACGTATTTATACCTAAATTCGTGTTTTGAGCAACCATTTCAGAGCAGTTAATAAGCTTGGCGCGGTCTGTAGTTGTTTTTTTAATGTTATATTATTACTGGATACGTAACTCGTTTTCACTTGCGTTACGTTTCTAAAATGTTTGATTAATATCTTTTATTAATGTTTTATATTATTACGATGAATGAAGGCAGCATAAATTTATTTATGGTCCATACGGAGGACGTTGACATTTGTGATACAGTTTAATACTAGTACGAATGTCAATAAATATTATTGCTGGTATACAGTACATTTCTTTTCTTTTTCCTTATTAGAAGTTTTACGATTTTTATATTTTCTACTTCTGGGTAGGAAGTCATGTGTACAGTTTAACAATTATTGTTAGATACTAGCCATTGCTCGCGGCTTCGCTGGCGTTAATGTAGATTTGCTCTCAGGAATAGTACTTTTTTATATTAAATATATCCTAGGCCCATTTTGTACCCCAGACATTGGCTTCGTAGCATAGCATTTCTTATAAACACACAGAATATCTACTCAAAATACTCTATTAGCATCCCAAGAATTATACATATCTGTCATACGAGCATATGCATACGTTCACTCACTTTTACACACACACTCATCATAACTACACACACCCTCTCCCCCGCTTTAACATTTATTTAGTTACTATATGATTTTTTTTTAAACTAAAACTTCCTTAAGCGCGACTTGGAAGTAACTGGACGACAATGCAACGGAAGTTCGTTACGGCAATATGGCGTCACGATTTTGTACCATCCGGTTAGATAATAATTAAACAAAACCAAAATTTCTATTAGATCATGATTAATTTAATTCGTTACTTATCATAGTAATATGTTCGTACTTTTCTATATTTTATTTACTTTATATCAAAGAGTTGCTAATAATATTTCCTGTGTTATTTAAGTTTCGAATTAGCTGATAGATGGCACTATAGATGAAGCTTTGATTTAATTTGTTACTTACTTACATTGAAACCAGATGGCAGTACGGTCGCGCGCCCTAATAATTCATTCTATTGCATGATTTTTATTATTATTAAATTATTATTTTTTTCATAAATTTTTGTTTTATCTGTTTTTAAAAAAAGTTTTACTTAAATCGCGTGTGGCGGGTAAACGCACTCATTTTTTGTTTCTTCTTGGTCTTAACTTTAATTCTCTTAAAATGTAAATGTTCCTCTACCTGTTGTCAAATCAATACGCGCCACCATCAATTTAAGGTAATCTGTAATCCGGGATTAGGCTTCCATGAGACAGGCACTGCCTAGTTGGGGCTACAGTAGATTCTAGAAATAAAGATATTTATATTTTTATACAAAATTTCACGATGCTCGATTGAATATCTAAGGCATGAGTGCAAACAATAAACAAACGTTCGCATTTATAATATTAGTAAGGATAAGTAAACAGATTTATGTGTACGTATACTTAGATATAACTCTGGATAAAATTAATGATCTTTTTGATAAAATTATCTTATGTTATTTACTTATATACGGGAATTAAACTCAATACCTTTCGGCTAAATTTCGACTACAGCCATTGCGCCACGAGGTCTGTCAAATTTATTTAGATATGCAAAACGCTTAGTAAAGCGGACAGGCATCTGTCATGTATACACTGAATTACTCCAATGCGATTATGACGGGAAAGTATTCATTTTTACCACATTATCTAACACAATTTTAACGCTTAAAATGTAAAGCGAATTCAGGAAATTATTACGCCGTGTGTTACTGACGGAAATAGCACATTTTTTTTATATTTTTCCGTGTATTGGCAAAGATGCGTGGTCGAGGCAATACGGAAACGTTAGCCTGCCAACAAGCTGTGACGATGGGGTGGCAATATGAATTGCTAAGCCATCAATTGTAAATAATGTGTGTAACTGTTAATATTGTGAAATAATGTTAAACTACTTACACACTTTTATGATTTTTAGTACGGTATATGTCATAGAAATCTATATATATATAAGAGATTCCCACCTATATATTGACTCATCACGATATCTCTGGAACCATAAGGCGTAGCGACTTGAAATATGGTAGGAATATTCCTTTCGCCGAGTAGAGGTCAGCTAAGAACGGATTTTACGAAATTCCACCCACAAGGGGGGTTGCGGGGGGGTAATCAGGGCGGGACAACGTCAGCCGGGCCCGCTAGTAGTTTATATGATGGGTTCAAGTATACTTGCATCTTTATACTACTATATTTCTATGGATGAATGAATAGGTACTATTTTGTACTTTTTAATTTGTACACTAGTCAGCTTACCACAAGGCATTTCTTCTAGCTAACCCGAAAAATTGTTGTAAGAAATAAAAATTATTATAGTGATATGCAAATGAATAAAATGAATTCGATCTAAACGTAAAATTGATAAATAGAATACACATACATATATGTAACATATACGAGACATATATATTTATGAATAAATTCAGCTAAATTCAGTCTTTGCCGTTTCTAATACATTACGTTATTTTTTACGATCTTCAAACTTTTTACGTGTGTAATATGGAGATCTATACATAAAATAAGAATGTAAATCTAAGGTGTCTGTACTTTTTCGATTTTCGTGAAAAAAAATGTTGCAGGTGTCTAGGAATAAGTAATAGAATACATTTCATTCATTTTTAGAAATGTCTGTTTATCTGTTTGTTTGTATGAACACGCATCACTGCTAAAGTACTGGGTCCACAATAAAACCTTTTTTAATTATAAAGCATATTTTCGAGAATAACTTAGTCTTTGTTTCATTAAAATTGGTCCACTCTATCAAAAGTTATTGTAATTTTAATGACGACGCGGCGTAAGTATGAGAGAAAATTAGATAAGTAAATGTACTAATACATTCAGATGATTTTATTAGTCACTGTTTTTTTACATTAGGTTTGACGCGGATGGAGTCCCGGGCATAGCTAGTTATAAATAAAAATTAAAACTTCGTTCTCGGTTAATAAAATTTGGAAAACTTTAAAAAAAATAGTATGTTATATGAATTATTAATTTTGAAATGTAACGACACATACTATAAGAGTATAACTTTAACGAACTTTGACTTCAAGAGGTGAAAACCCAAACCTTTTCGTTTTTTTTTATTCTTCTCTTTAGTACGTAGTAAGGACTGTAGATTAGAAAAGATATTATTTTGTTTTCAATATTTATTTTTTATAAATTCATCGGTTACAAACTCTCCAAATTAATAATGTTAAAATTGATATAGAATGTATTTAGTTAATATGTTTTTCATGTTAGTATCTTGAGTACGAATAAGTAAATAGGAATCTTGTTGATCTAAATTGTCTATAAGTTACTGTATATTAAAACAGCGAGGAGGCAAAATTGTAACAAGGGACTCGGAATTCAATCTATTTTTCAATTTTCGCGTTTCACCCCTGGAAAGTATTCCAGGTTCGGTCAATATTCGTATTTTTGCGAATATCAGACCTGTATATTATATATTTCACTATAAAATTGTTATATAAATGATTCTTATAGAAGTAATAATTTGCACATCCATTAGTACCAGTTTATAGGTTTAAACAATATTAATATATTTGGGACAAAAGATTTGGGAAGGAATGTATTCATATAGGTATATTGTTTTAAAACAACAATGCAATGAGCTACACAAAGACGGTTGAAAATTAAAATTAATAGACTTTATATTATTGCTTATATTTATTTTATGTATGTGAGATAACGGTATAGGATATCTTGGAAATATTAACATGGTAAATCTATTTTAGTATATACGTCTTATATTACCGAAGGCAGAGATATTTTTAAACTCGATTTGCTTAGATTTATGCTCTAAACTAGCGGGCGCGGCAGACGTTGTCCCGCCCTGATTATAAAAAAATCCTGGACAAATTATATACCAAAACGTTCCTCGTGAATCACTTTATCCACTGGTGCAAAACCGCATAAAGATCCGTTCAGTAGTTTTTGAGTTTATCGCGAACAGACAGACAGATGCGGTAGGGGACTTTGTTTTATACTATGTAATGATGATTTGAGAGTTACTGCTGTGCTCATAAGAGATAAATCCAATTTAACTATTTTATTATACAGTTTTAATAGTAAAAAACATCGAGAAATTTTATTTTGGATGAAAATGTTGTTTCTGTATTGTTTACTTTCGTATGCGAATGCACGGATTCACTCCATTGAGATAAAGTAATTATAAAGCGTTTACTGCCTTAAAATTATTAACATATATAAATTTGTTACAGACTTCTTGAAAAAATACAATTTCGATGGCTTGGATTTGGACTGGGAGTACCCTGGAGCGTCTGACCGTGGTGGATCTTTCTCTGATAAAGATAAATTCCTGTATTTCGTCCAAGAACTGAGACGGGCGTTCATAAGGGCTGGTAAAGGTTGGGAGCTGACGGCTGCCGTGCCACTCGCTAAATTTAGATTGAATGAAGGTTACCACGTACCGGAACTTTGTCAGTGAGTTATTAATAGAGTCGTTAAGAACATGAACAAGGAAGGAAGGCAATAAACTTAAATGATTTAGAATAAAACTAGCAACAAAAAAATTGTGAAGACAATGGTCTTCTCATAGTCTAGTAATTTTTAAAACAACTATTTTTAAAATCTAAAACTAACATCAATAAACAAAAACTGGATAAACAGTTCAGGCCTTGAGAAGGCGCCTATAAACGTCAAACCTACCACCGGTTCGGAAGACAACCCAGTTAACGAGAAGAACCGACAAGAGAGTCGATCTGGTTTACCTTTTCTTCGTATATCTTAATATATATATTTCTTGTGTGCGTGTGTATGTGACTGAACTCCTCCTAAACGACTGGACCGATTTTGATGAAATTTTTTGTGTGTGTTGGGGGGGAATGGGAATGGTTTAGAATAAAATTGGGCCGGGGGGGGGGGGTGGGGGAGAAATTTAGGAATTTTTTTTTTTTTTAGGGGGGGGCAGGCCCGGCCGGCCCCCCTTTATTAAAATACATTATATTTACATTCGTTTTTAGTGGATGCTCAGAGAAGAGCGTCATTTCCAGACATAACCATCTTTTACATATAGATTCACTAACATATACATAACATTTAAACATCATAATCAGCTTGACATGACCCTTAAATTTACTTTCAGTCAAATCGTTATTATATTTGGCACTTTATTATAATACCTACCACTATCATTACATAGTATAAAACAAAGTCCCCTACCGCGTCTGTCTGTCTGTCTGTTCGCGATAAACTCAAAAACTATTGCACGGATCTTCATGCGGTTTTCACCGCATGTGTAATTCACGAGGAACATTGGTATATAATTTGTCAAGGATTGTTTTATAATCAGGGCGGGACAACGTCTGCCGGGCCCGCTAGTTACGTACAAAATTGATGCTGGTATGGCTATAAAACATGGAATGACCAGTTTGTTACTGTCTCTAGTATTTAAGGCATGCTGGTCTTTTACTTTTTTACTTGTAATGTATGATATTTCGTTCATAGTAATTACATGTTTACTTTAGAATGCGCAGATGAAATCTATTGTGGCATCTGAACAAATAATAAATAATACTAACGCAGTTTTTTATTATCAAAGGGATCTGGACGCGATTCATGTGATGTCATATGACCTTCGCGGAAACTGGGCTGGATTTGCCGACGTGCATTCCCCTCTGTACAAGCGACCTCATGACCAGTGGGCTTATGAGAGTCTCAATGTCGTAAGTGCATAATTATATAAAAATGTTATTGAATTATGATGGGAAAGATTATTTAAGAGCTATTAATATTATTACATTTATAGGCAAGTTTTTGTCTTAACTTTGGTATTGCGAGACAGGTGTAATTTTGACTTCTCTAAGCCTGCCCCAGTTTTTGAGGTACCCACTTTTGGAAACATAATTAATATATGAGTGCCAAGAATACATTTAACTTTATTTAGTCTTCACCTATTACCCTGAAGGGAAAGGTTACCCACCTAAACTACCACAGGATATTAAAAACCATATAGATACTTTTAGCTTTATAAATTTGTAGAGCATTGTAGGTGGTAGAGCCACGCTGAAGCTATTACTGGTTTTAGCATGAATAGGTCGGCTCGCCCGGGGTACTACTACCCGACACACAGAAACAATCACGTGAACTAACAGTGCTTGCATTGTTGCGTTTCCTTCGGTGAGTGAGAGCGCCGGATGCCCATCTCCCCTACCGCTCCCCACTCTCCCACTCCCCCTCTCACAAACACAGGCTGGCAACGCACTTGCGATTCCCCTGGTATTGCAAGTGCCTATAGACGGTGGTGATTACTTAACATCAGTTGACCCACCAGTTCGTTTGCCTCCTATAATATAAAAAACGCACAAAGTTATTGAATTCGTTTTTTATAAGACAACATATGCGAAATAAGATTTCCCATTAGCAAAATCATAGAAATCATCTGTTTTTATCATGCCCTTTTAATTTCGTATTAATTCCCATCTTCGTTATACGAGAAGTTCTTATGTCAAATTTCATGCTATGAATTCTATTCAGCTTCCAATTTAAGTTTGTGCCGTTTGTTAGCTATAAGAATTGTATGAAATGGAATACACATGTGGGATGCAATTTCAAATATGTTGCATATTGTATTTAACTCTCATCTTTGAAATGTGAAGCAATGAAGGGCTTTTCCAACTGGTCTAACATTTTCAATATAGGATATAATTTTGATAATAGTATAATTCACTAATTTAAGACTACTTTTTTAGAATGATGGTTTGCGCTTATGGGAAGAGAAGGGGTGTCCTTCAAACAAACTGGTAGTTGGCATTCCCTTTTACGGTCGTTCGTTCACTCTGTCCGCTGGCAATAACAACTATGGACTTGGAACGTTCATCAATAAAGAAGCAGGTGGTGGCGACCCAGCACCTTACACCAACGCTACTGGTTTCTGGTCTTACTACGAGGTATGTAAACATTTACATAATTTACTACTAGAATAATATTATTTATATAATTACATTTTGATGTTAACAGCAATTGCTATTAGAATTCCCGCCCGCATTGTAAGGCAATAAAAAAAAATTACAAACAGTCAACCGAATCCAACTAATAAGTAGCCTAGAACAATCTACGAAAAATTCCTCACCGAATTTTCATAGACTTACGCCGATATGCTCAGTAGTTTTGACTTGTTTGAACCCCAAAATAACTGCATTTTCAATAGACAGAAGAAGATAGATTGATAAATCATTTTATCCATTCACGCAAAGATTGAAAACATATGTTTTATTAATTATACAGTCCGAATTCGATCCTCTAACGTAACCAAAACTTGTAAACGCGTGAAAACCTACAAAAGCGGACATAAATTTACGGTTTATGCTCCTGATATATACTTGTTCTCACTCATAAGTACAAGAATAATATAATTTAGGCGTTTTATGTTAATATGTTAAATTAATATAAAGTAATTTTTTCAAAAGTATCAAATTACGATTCATTCACATAAAATATATATTTCATATGAAATAATAAATATATACTCACGGAGCTGTTGGTAAACTAATGAATATAGAGTAATACTACAATTTCTTTATAAATTCCAGATATGTACAGAAGTTGACGTAGAAGGCTCAGAATGGACTAAGAAATGGGACGACCACGGCAAATGCCCTTACGCTTATAAGGGTACACAGTGGGTCGGTTATGAAGACCCACGCAGTGTTACTATTAAAATGGAATGGATCAAACAAAAAGGCTACCTCGGAGCGATGACCTGGGCCATTGATATGGACGATTTCAGAGGACTGTGCGGTGAAGTGAATCCGTTAATAAAGTTACTTCATAAGCATATGAGCTCTTACACAGTCCCGCCTCCACGAACAGAGAATACTACCCCGACGGTAAGCGAAACAATTCTCAAAGTTGATACTTTATATCTTACAATTTTTTCGAATAGACAAAATAAGTTGATACTTTATATCTTACAATTTTTTCGAAAAGACAAAATGCTACGTCGGAACTACAAGCTTTTGAAAAATTGTTATGCTACAATCTATATATTAATACGTGAGGCGAAAACTTTGTACTCCATTTTAAGCGAATTGCGCGAACGGATGAACGTGAAATTTGGCATAGTTAAAGTTTATATGGAGGAGAAGTGCTCAAAGCTATTTTTTTATATAAAATGCATTAAAAACACATTAAACATATACACACATGTAAATGAAAAAGACGTTTCGCCATCCTTCATTTTACTCTTACGTTCCAATTACCCTTTTTCATCCTACATTCAATATTTTTAACATGACTTACATTCCATACCTTACATGCCCTTTGACATTAACTAGCCAAATTATAGGTTAATTTCATAATAATATAATATGAAAATTAATAATATACACTAATTGATAAATAATTTATCTTTAGTAAATTTATGAAACCACTGAAATAATTATTATTCTCTTTGGCCTTAATGAATGTCAAAATGAATTATGGTCGAATTTCGACCACTAGGCGACCACTAGTTATATTAAAACTGGCCATTATATTAAAGCTAGCTTGGCTTTTAATGACAAATGAGAAACAACGAATCAGAACATTAAAAATACATGACATCCATTATTCACCCTGATTATGATCTTCAGCCGGAATGGGCCCGACCGCCATCTACACCCTCTGATCCTTCGGAGGGAGAGCCGATACCGACAACGGAAAAACCCTGCACATCGACCAAAACGACCACGGTGTCTAAACCCCCTACTAGCACGAAGGCACCTACCACAACAAAAACCCCCGTTACTACAAAACCACATCAAACCACCACGGAAGGAAACGACATTCAAGTACGACCTGATGTAGAGGAACCACCTACGGTGAGTTTTAGTATAACTTTATGAATGTAAAAAAATCTCTTATCTTAAACTATCTGCGAACCACAGCTTCGTCTGCTTTGTTTACTAACTTAATGATACATTTTATGTACAGAAGAAAAAGACATAAAACGTTGAAAACAAATATAAACTTTGTTAAAAAAAAATCTATATTTATTTGTAGTATTTTATAAAAATTGTAGTTTCTTTATTGTGATACGTTTTTTTATAAGGACTAAGTGTAAAGTAAGCAGTAAAACTAAAAAAATGTATCGAATTCTATCAAGTAGTTTCTGCGTGATACACGCACAGCAGGAGACATCTAGTATTTTATTTAAAAAAGATTATACTTTGACTACAATTACTTACTAGATATATTAGTATTTTAAGCCGAATTACATGATCTATAATTGTTATAGTTATAGTTGTTAATGTATCTAAAATTCAGCTAACGGCTTACATGTTTAAAAGCATTAAGCGTTGTTTAAAAGAGACCGCTTTTAATAAATGACGAGTTCATTTTTCTACATACGAAATATCTTCCTGTTCTTATATTTTTATTGAGAAAACCAATAGGAGTATTAGACTATTAGAATAATAGACATGCTATGTTTAAAGTTAGAAATAAGGGTTACATAAGTTTTTTAATATTACAGGAAAATGAAATTGAAAGTCCAGATATATGCAATTCTAAAAGAGACTATGTGCCTGATGAAAAGGATTGCAATAAGGTAAACTATTTACTTAATAATTCTTAAATATAAGAAATATATGGGGTGTGAGATTGCAATGTTTATTAAGAATAAAACACTTAATTTAAGAAACAACGAATAATTGAGCTTAAGTATCGTGCTGTGATATAATTCAATATAAAATAGTTACGTCTTCAATAAGCTGTGTTGCTTTGATTTTTTACAATTAGTCATAATTGTATTAACTTACACCTGTGGTTATTCCTATTCCTAAACATATAGTATTATGTTCCTAACCTAATTCATATTATGAAGTTACCGTAACTTTGTTTATTTGTTTGTTACGCTTTCACTTACACTTAATCGATCCTCATGAAACTGTCATTCATATTGTCAGGGGTACAGGAAAGGATAGAGGGTACTTTTCGTAAAAAAAATCCATAGAGATAAATCAAATCTCCATTAACGCGAGCGAAGCCACCGGCAAAAACTAATCATTACCAATATAATAAAATTAAATGTTTCAAATTTTTATTTGAATTATTGTTTATTTATCATGTATATAACAAAAACATAACAATAATAAGAAACCACATCGTGGTTTTTCTCTTGTTAACCGCAAACCCATTCACAGAAACCAACTAGTATTCACCGAAAAAAAATATAATATGCAAAATCTTTTTCCGCAGTATTGGCGATGTGTCAACAGCGAAGCCGTGCAGTTCTCGTGTCAACCCGGGACAATATTCAACATCGAACTCAACGTATGCGATTGGCCCGCCAACTCAGATCGTCCCGAATGCCAACCTTAAATAAAAACAAATCTAAAATCTCACTTTTAGTACACGATGCTAAAGGCGTACCTTTATTAAATGCTCAAACGTACTATAAAATGTACGTCATAAATTAATTTATAATATATTTATTTCATATAATTTAGTTTTACGTAAATATGTATCGCGTGAATCTCAAATAGACGAATAATCTTCATAGAACTGATTAATAGTTTATATAATTTAGTTCAATATTGTCGTGTTTTGTTGACTGAAACATAATGCGCCAATGTTTTATTTCATTAATTTCCGTTTTCCATAGCGTCTAGGTTAAAATAAAACAAATTTTTGAGAAGTAAAAAGACGATGAATCGTCGTATGTATTGTAGTAAGTTATTTCATATAAGACGAAAAACCGCCTTATAGAAAATCGGTATAAAATAACGAATTATTAAAAAAAAAACTATACTGAAAATGTTGACATAGCAGCTCTTATTATTATTAGCTAGGTATATAGATAATTAAATATTAAATTAAGATAGATAAATAAAAATATTATGTTTAAGCGTTCGTAATATACGAATTTAAAATGCTCTTCTCAAATGAGATTGTTAAGGATATTTATATTAAAAGACGTTTAATATATTATTAAGACTGTATTGTTCATAATGTTCGTAATAAATCAGATTGTTTATATCACCTGTCATAGACGTAAGCAATCGAGTTTTATCTTGAAGACAAAAGGGCTGTATGTGGATTACGGTGATAAACGATATGAATAGGTTTCTATAGTTTTAATAATTTATTCTCGGCATTTTTATGCAATCATTAATCCAAATGATGAAAGTAAACTTATGCCGACCCTTGGGCGAATTTATTTCGAGTTATAAGTCAGCTTAACGGCCCTTGGCTTCGAGAGAATTCAAATGGATGTTGTATCTCGTCGCGAGTGAATTTTAAGGAGTGAATATTTAGTTAAATTATGTTATACACATAGGATAATAAATTTTGAAAATTTACTTCGTCATTTTCTTTCTTAAATCCTTTTTTTATTTTTTATTATTGTCATTTATCTTCTATCAAATGAAACTTGGTTTAACTTTTTTCTTATAAACACGTAAATAATTCTTATTGTAACGTTATGTAGATTACTCAAGATAACACGAATCAATGGCAAAATTAATACACTTTTTATGGTGACCTTACATTCATTTTCATTCGTATGTAGGGTCCCTACGGGGATATGATGTGATAGGCACGAGAGCTGCGAGCTAACTGACTATTTATTTATTTTTTCTCGAACTGACTACGCTATTGATCTAGCAAGGTCTTAACAGCTTCACTGGACTACGACTATTTATTACAATATAACTTTCTTATATCTAACACCTTATTAATGTATGTGTGCGGATTCCCACAGCAATCCCTCCTTTAAAAAAATGAATACATAAGGAATTGACTGTCTGGCGTAGCACAAATAATCTTCCAATGGCTCATCAACACCCACGCCTCCGAAGAGACTGGTGATGGTGATGAATGTATGTGTGCGTGTTCCCACACGTGTAATGACAGCTTACCTTAGATAAATTAAATAAAATGTAATACAAAAATCCTAGAAGTATCATATGGGCAATAATATCTTCTCCCGTCAATGCTCTTCAAGTAGAGTGTGTGGACTCTCCATTGTACGTTTAGATTTTTTTTTTTTTCTTTTTCTGCAGACTCTCGGTCCGCACTATTTTTTTGCTATCGCTTTTTAAGTGCAAGTTAAAAGTCGTATCTGTGAGCATCTGTTAGGTGTTTTTTTTTATATATATATTTATTTCTTTGTTTTTATGATTTCATTTAATTTTATGACGGATTTTTTTTTAAAGACGTTATTGCCTTTATGGCGGTTTCATTCCGGTCCTCTATTTTACATTTACGTTTAGTTTAGTGGAGTTGATAAATACAATGTACATGATTGAGTTCATGAGCCATACATGCTGGTACACGGGTGTGCCTCACTAATTGTTATATACATAATTAGATTAGTAAGTAAGAAGGCAACAGCCCAAGCTTAGGTTCGGCCCTTTTGACACCCATAAGCACTCACCCTATTAGTATGCTGAAGCTGTGAAGACCCATCAGGCCCACAGCGTTACTCAGATCGAAAAATAAACCGATTTTGTCCCTGCGCAGATAATATATAATATACCGTATATATAATATACATATAGTTATAATGTGTAATTGAATAAGTAACGTAAAACAAGTTATATGATGCACTTTATAAAACTTAGGGCACTTAAGTCTGCTAATAAAAAAAATGAATACAAAAATATATAATAACCTTTTAACAATGCTTACTGGAGTCACTGGCGTCAAACCTCATCATAGTTCATAATTTTGTCATTATATTTCTAAAGAAGTCCTTTGAATCACGTTTGAATCCCTAGGAGGTAAATGTAGCCTGTGGGTGTAATTGACATATATTTAGAGCGCTGACCCGTATAATAAGCAGGCAGGTAATCCTCTCTTTTATTAATGTTTTGACCTTTTTGATTATTCACATAGATACGCTAGGAGGTTTTTAAGGTAAAGCGAAAAGCGAACTAAACCTAATGCGAACTAAAAGTTTATTTTATGTGTACTTTTACTATTTAGTTCTATCGCTTTGAAGTTATACTTTTTTTGGCGCGTTTGGGAATTATAATCAGAGTGAATTTTTATAATGTGCGCGCATACCGACATCTAAAAGTGACACCATGAAGTTGGGTAGTAATTGTTTGTCAAGTTTTCGTGAAAACTTATCACTATATTTAAGGGTAATCAAATATACAGGGTGAAAATGAAGAGAGTAGCAATGTTTATGGAGAGTAGTCTGTACTCAATTCTTGTCCTAAATCAATTTAAATAATAGGTACTTAATATTTGACCTAATTATCTAGAAAAATACAAAAGTTATACGCTTCTATGTTAAAGCATATTGTCAATGACCGTCGGGTAATTTCACTTTCACTTGAAAGTGAATGTGGGAACGGCATGAATAAAACAAAAGGGTTTATTGCCCGTTTTATTAGAAGGTTATTAACTACGGGTCGCCCCTTACAGCTTTGGTCATCGGTCGTTGCACCTACGATTGTGTTTATACTTTTGGAAGTCTTAGAACAAACTTTAACTTAGGTTCTCTTTGTTATTTATTTATATTTGTTTTGATATTATTATATTATATGTTAAATATGACCATGAAGTATTATATCCTAGAATACAACGAGTGTTTAACCTTCCACCCGGTATAACTATGATTAATGTCGTGTATATTCAAATATATATGAATCTACAACATGTGTATTTGTGTGTGATTTTAAATTATCTATGGTGTTGAATTATAATTAATTAGGAGTATTCGTGATAAAAGTGTGGTTTTTGTATTAAAAACTTTTTAAAGTGGGTTTAGATTTGAGGTTGTAACAGTAGATATGTTTTCTTTTTATCTGTTTACATAATACATTTTTATTAATATCATTATTTATATTTGTTATCATAAATATTTAATTCTACTTCTTTTTGGTGTCTTACCTGATTGTGTATATAGATATATAGAAAGTTAATTATAAAGCCTTTTAAATTTCATTATAACTAACAGGGCCCGCGACTCCGTCCGTGTGGTACCTAATGCAAAAAACAGTGACTAATAAAATTATCTGAATGTATTGAATCCATTTACTTATCTACTTTTATCTCGTACTTAAATCGCGTCGTCATTAAAATTTGCAATACCGTTTGATAGAGTGAACCGATTTTAATGAAAACAAGACTAAATCTTAATCGAGGATATGCTTTATGATTTTCTTGGTGAGATTTTATCGTGAACGCAGAACTTTAGCAGTGATGCGTGTTCAAACAAACAGCCAGACAGGCAGATATTTCTAAAAATGATTGAAATGTATTTTATTACTAATTCCAAGACACCCGCAACATTTTTTTTGTCATAGAGATCTAAAAAGTACAGACACGTTAGATTTACATTCTTATTATATGTATAGATTAATTTTAAAACGTTTTATATTTCATTGCAATTTTGAATTAAAACGTTATCAATTGCATTTGATGTCTTTTTTAATCTAAAGAAATACAACTTCTTACGGGCGTACATAACGTACACTCATACTTTTTTTCAACAATTATGTGTCCAGAATTCTCTGAAGAAAATGTATGACATTTTTTCTATAATTTACTTTAGTAGATGAATTGTTCTACACATTATAATTGTACAACTAAAGATATGTATTTTACTAATAAATTCCAATAGGCTATTTGTGGTAAAGGTCGCGAGAGTAGGAGGGTTGACGACGTCATAATGTAGAGTTTAGGCGGCATTACTCACATTAGCATAATCATAGCAATGAGTTAGTGAGATGAATCAATTGAATCATAACTCCACAGTAACTCTATATTTCTATTGCCATTAGGAATTCTATTGCAAAAATGTGGAGCTAATTAAGTAGCGTGCTTAAATAAAGTTAAAGTTATATTACCTGTTTCTTATTTTGTAACCACTTTTTGTGAATATAATTATTATGTTATTATGTAAATACTAGCGGGCCCGGCAGACGTTGTCCCGCCCTGATTATAAAAAATCCTGGACAAATTATATACCAAAACGTTCCTCGTGATTCACTTTACCCACTGGTAAAAACCGCATAAAGATCGGTTCAGTAGTTGTCGAGTTTATCGCGAACAGACAGACAGACAGACGCGGTAGGGGACTTTGTTTTATACTATGTAATGATATATATATTTAAGGCATGATGTCTGTAAGTGTTGTCTTTGTCTTTGTGTATCTCAGTGGTCTAATCTGGAAGAACTAAATTATATAAAACAAAAACAATACTACCTATAAAGTGACACTCCCATGACTGACTTAACACTGGTAGAATTTGTATCTATGAAACTACAATATTAAAAAGTTGAAGTTGTACTTTGTGAGTTTGGATATTCGGGGTAATCTCTGGTACTATTGATCAGATTCTGAAAATTCTTACACTGCTAGAAAGGTTAATAGGGTTAGAAAGTTAATTAGGAAGGTAACCTTTCAATTTTTTGTGGATCGGTTGGTAGTACCGAGGGCGAGCCGACCCATTCATGCTGAAACCAGTAATAGATTCAACGTGGCTCTACCACCTACCAAGATGTGGTGTATGTAAAATATATTGTTTAGTTAATAAACAACGTAGACCAAGTCGCAGGCATCAACTAGTAGTAATATAATTATTGTGTTACAAATGAGCGAATATTACAACGGACGATACAATGGTCTATACAATTATACGATCAAAAATTCTTACATATATTCGATCGAAAATAAAAACCGAAATTTTGTGAGAACGCTATTTTATATGATTTCTTCTTGGTAATAGATCATGTTTATATATTTATATTTTATGCAAATTAATTTTAATATAAAATCATAGACGATAAGTACTATAAGTATATAAAGACAGCAAAAAATCATTGGGCTCGTCCGGGATTTGAACCCGGGACCTCTCGCACCCTAAGCGAAAATCATACCCCTAGACCAACGAGCCATGTGACTACTATTTTCAAATTATAGATTTCGTTCGTAAACCAATGACGTCACTTTATAGAAGGGCTGTCAGAAGTTTAAATATAACGGTACATATTCTACTAGCTCAGAAATTGTTTTATATAATGTAACTAGCGGACCGGGCGGACGTTGTCCTGCCTTGAAAACAAAAAAAATCCTAAAAGTCGATCGCAGCGCCACCTGCCGGGTCCAATTGTGAATCTAAACCATTCTCGAATCTCCACGAACACACACAAAAAATTTCATCAAAATCGGTCCAGTCGTTTAGGAGGAGTTCAGTCACATACACACGCACACAAGAAATATATATATTAAGATAGTACTATACTATTATTATACAAGGAACTAATATTTTTTTTTGTTATTTTCTTATTAAAAACCTTAATCTTAATAGTTCACACACGTTTTATAATAAATTCATACTTTTTCCTCAAAATAATTACTTTATGTGGATACTAACGCGACTTCGTCTACGTCGTTTGTTATTTGGATTTATATTCGATTAAGGCAGCATTTTCGACGAAAGCTCCCAGACTTTTTCCGACACTTCCAACATTTATTGTTATATTTCAACCAATTTACAAAAAATCTTGACAAATTATATATCTAAACCTTCCTCGTGAATCACTCTATCTATTTATGAAAACCGCATGAAAATCCATTTGGGAGTTTTTGAGTTTATAACGAACAGACAGACAGACGCGACGGAGGACTTTATTTTATATGTAGTGATGTATATCTAAAAATGTATATGACACTGATAAATTTAAACACCGTTTGGTTAATCAACGTGAAAGTTCGCACACTTATAATATTTTTAACCCATTCCATGCCAGCAACGCACCCATGTGCGTTTTACTTGTTTACCTGTGTACCTACAATGCGCCGGAGTGCGATTGGTATACGTGATGCTAAAGATACGTTTTTTATTAGTGCGTTCCATAGATATATAAAAACCCAAGATGCACAGTCAACGTCTCAAAACCGTCCACATAAAATGACTAAACAGTTGATTATAATTATTTTTTTGTAGTCCGGTGAAGCTGTTAAGACGTTGATAGATCAATAGCGTAGTCAGTTCGAAAAAAAAATAGTTTTTTTTTGTACACTGCTTTGTAAAAACAACTTTAAACAATTCGCGTAAGGTTGAATTTGCAAAAACATAAGTTTATAGCATAAGCATTACTACGTAGGTGTATCGGTGATTTTTGGGGACAGCTTCGAACGTTACTTTTATTCGAGAGACTGCATCTTGGGTTTTTATGTATCAATGGTGTGTTCTCAACAATGTTTCCGTTTATTATTTCACTGTACAATCTTTATATATAAATTCCTTTTGTACGTGTGTATGTCACTGAACTCATCTTAAACGGTTGGACGGTTGGTTTGATGAAATTTTTTGTGCGTGTTCCAGTGGATCCGGAAATGGTTTAGATTCACAATTGGACCCGGTATGTGGCGCTGCGGTTGACTTTTAGGACTTTTTTTTATTCTCAAGGCAGGAGAACGTCCGCCAGGTCCGCTAGTATATTATATTTTTCGTCTAGTGACGTCGTTACCGTGAGAAAATATAGATAAGTTAATATGTCTTACTACAGATTCAGTGATACATTTCCACCTATAATTCACCATAAAGATCGGTGGTGATATATGGTACAAATTTTTGTTAATAGATGGCACCGAATGGGTTAATATGGAAGTTCTCTATGCTACACATTGTACTAGGTGGCGCTGTAGTATATCAACTTCTTACCCAATCCACAGTAGTAATAAAATAGTAGGTTTAGACGTTTTTCTCCTAAAGACTTCCATTTCTTCCAAAACATTTATGATTCATTGTTCCAGAATGTTAAATTACATATTTTTACTTTATTGAAATACAAGTCCTGAATTAGGATTAACACTTGTGTTGCAGATGGCGAATACTTTATTCAAATTAGTTATCTCTTATTATAAAACCATGTAAATCTTTATATATAAATTTCTTCTGTACGTGTGTATGTCACTGAACTCCTCCTAAACGGCTGGACCGATTTTGATGAAATTCTGTGTGCGTGTTCCAGCGGATCTGAGAATGGTTTAGATTCACAATTGGACAGGGCAGGTGACGCTGCGGTTGAATTTTTAGATTTTTTTTTATTATCAAGCCACAAACATCCGCCCGGCCCGCTTGTGTTATATATATCTTCTATACATATAATATAAATCTAACGCATATGTACTCTATAGATTGTTGTGAAAAAAATTGTTGCAGGTGTCTAGGAATAAGTAACAAAATACATATCTTTAGAAATGTCTGTCTGCCGGTTTGTTTGTACACGCATCATTGCTAAAGTACTGCGTTTACGATATAACCTCACCATGAAAATCATAAAGCGTATCCTCGAGTAACATTTAATATTTATTTCATTAAAATCGGTTCGCTCTAACAAAAGTTATTGTAGTTTTAATGACGAAGCGACTTAAGTACTAGAGAAAAGTAGATAAGTAAATAGACTCAGATGATTTTATTAATCACTGTTTTTTTACATAAAGTTCCACGCGAAGTCGCGGTCACAGCTAGTATAGAATAAGACTACGATGGCGTTAATTTGTAAGAAATGCATAAAAACCCTTAAAATAAAATACGTTGCATAGGTTTAACGTTATATATACATTTCTTCTGTACGTGTATGTCACAAATCTTACATCACTGCAACAACATTACACATATCACCTCCACACACGTGCACGCACTCATGCTTACACATGAAAGTGAAAGGGTTTTATTCTTTTCCCTTATCGAATTGAATTAGATTAGAAAAAAAATTATCCGACACAAAATACATATAAGAGTTGTTGAGGTATGTATGCTTGGTACACATATATGTTTCAATAACTCATATAAGTATGAATATGTAGCTAAGCTTAGGTTAGCTCAGATAGGTCGCGAATTGCATGAGTCAGGCAACACCCCAAGCTGAGGTGTACCTTGAGCTACTTGTCAAAATAAAATCGGCTGAGTGCCTTAAGCGCTCGCCTTAGTAGTCCGGTTAAGCTGTTAAGACCTTGCTAGGTCAATAGCGTAGTCAATTCGAAAAAAAAAGTGTGTGTTACTGAATTCTTCCTAAACCGATTTTGATGAAATTTTGTGTACGTGTTCCAGTGGATCCGAGAATGGTTTAGATTCACAATTGGACCCGGTAGGTGGCGCTGCAGTTGAATTTTAATTTTATTTAATATCAAGGCAGGGCACCGTCCACCCGGCCCGCTAGTTATAATATATTTTATTTGCTTAACTTTCACAACTGACAACTGATTTATGGCACCGTTTCAAATAATACTAATAAAATGTGTTGATAACGGATTTATCTTGTACCCATAAAGTTTGATAGTTTTTGTCATGTCCTTATCTATTTTATCAAGTAAACAATAAAATCCGGTAGGTAATGTGAACACTCATGAAAATAGTTTTCATTAGGGATTATATTATATATTACGAACAGTTTCTGCTAAATACAACCTTATTTCTGGTACAAGCGAGTTTAATTTCCTTTCTCGATGTTAATATTTTCTTTTCTTCAAAGTATTTGGTTGCTTTAAGTTTTAATAAGACAATAACTCTACTGACAATATCTGTTCTCTCATGTCATGAAAATATTTCTTTTAATAGTTGACTATTTCGAGTTGTCGCGTTGTGATCAATAAAATACTGTCTTACATATATGAAAATGTAAGGTGTCTCCTACTTTGAGATTTTTGTGAAAAAAATTGTTACAGGTTTTTTTTTCGAACTGACTACGCTATTGACCTGGCAAGGTCTTAACAGCGTCACCGGGCTACTAAGGCGAGCGCTTAAGGGACTCAGCCGATTTTATTTGACAACTCGCTCAAGGGTGCACGGCACACCTCGGCTTGGGCTGTTGTCTGTTACATGCGATTCGCGACTTATCTGAGCTAACCTAAGCTAAGCTAACTATTCATACATATATGAGTTGTTGAAACATATATGTGTACCAAGCATACATACCTCAACAACTCTTATATATATTTCGTATCGGATAATTATCTAAACTATTTCAGTTTGATAAGGGAAAAAAATAAAACCCTTCCACTTGCACGTGTAAGCATGTATGCGTGCACGTGTGTGGAAGTGATACGTGTAATGTTGTCGCAGTGATGTAAGATTTTGTGTCACTGTATCGCGCGAGCAGCGCACTCAAGGGCTCCACGCCGAAGGAACGGACCGAGGCTTGAGCCGCTGCCGAGGGGGGCCTAATCTGGTGTTGTTACAGATATCTTGGAATAAGTAATAAAATACATTTCAATCATTTTTAAAAACGTCTGTATGTCTGTCTGTCTGCCTGTTTATATGAACACGTACCACTGCAAAATCATAAACCATATCTTCGAATAACATTTAGTCTTGGTTTTATTAAAATCGCTTCAATGTAACAAAAGTTATTATAATTTTAATGACGACACGACTTAAGTACGAGAGAAAAGAGAAGGTAAATGGACTTAATACATTCAGATGACTTTATTAGTCACTGGTTTTTTACATTAAGTTCCACGCGGACGGAGTTGCTCGCACAGCTAGTATAGATTGTATAGTAGTTAGCAGTATCAAATTGTTTGCACCATCAGTAATTAGGTGTTATAGATAGAGATGTAATACAATAAATAATTTAACCAATACCATACTGATAATTGGACACCCTTACTGATATTATAAATTCGAATGTGAGTTTGTTTGTTTGTAACTTTGTCACGCTTTAATTACAGAGCCGATTAACATAAAATTTTGTATTCACATTGTCTAGAGTAGCGAAAAGAAGACAGGGTACCTGTCATCTAGAAAGTTAGTCCTCCGAGAAATAGGTCTACAACGTGGGCAAAGCCGCGAGCAAAAATTATTGTAGAAATTTTAAGCCACGCTGCGGCGGCAGTACGCCTTCTCGCCCTCCACACAAACTAGCGCCGGTGAGCATGTATTTTTTTTAAATCATAGGGTGCAAACAAACAGGCGGGTCACCTCATGGTAGGTGATCACCGTCGTCCATAGACACTAGCAACACCAAGGGGCTCGCAAGTGAGTCATCGGCTTTTTTTTTCTCGAACTGACTATGCTATTGGCCTGTCAAGGTCTTAACAGCTTCACCGGACTACTAAGGCGAGCGCTTAAGACACTCAGCCGATTGCGTTGCCGGCCTTTCAAACATTATGTATGTGTAACTAGCAGTAGCAAGGACTGATACTATTTTTATGGTTGCCTGTGCTACTTTATTTATACGCTAGTTGATACCCGCGACTTCGTCTGCGTTGTTAATGTACAGAGGTAAAAAATATGTCGGCTATTTTTAGCGTTTCAATGACGACGTGGTCTCAGATGGTAAACATGCTGAAGTTAGAGGGGACTATGTCTCAAGTGCAGCTGGCAGACAATAACAGGTGCTTGCTGACAGATTTTCGACTTGTAGGTGATAAAATTACTATGGTTAAAACATTTCTTTGTAAACAATGTATATACTTCCCCTATCCTGCTTATGCGCATCACACCGTTCGCTCCGTTTCTCCTGTCATGGAGAAGAAAACACATATCGCTGAAAGCGTTGTGCTTATAAGAATCATAGTTTCTTATATCATAAAAACTTTATAGTCTAGTCAACAAGTTCAAAAACGTAATAAATAGAGATAAAGGTCCTAAAAATATGAGCGATAGCTCATTCGATTTGGAATCACCTCTAGAAAAATGTTTTTGAAGGATTTTGGGGCAGGTAAAAAATTGCAATTGTTATTAACAAAATAAGATGAAAAAAAAAATATATTTAGTTTTTCGTTAATAACTCAAAAAATATTAACATTTAAGCAATTTTGAAAAAAGTTCTTTAAAGAGGAGGAATTTTTTGATAAAAAAGTGTCGACTCCCGAAACTCTATCTCCATTATTTATAATTTTAATTTGATGTTGAAAATAGGGCTCCGCGCTGCTTTTACGGCATGCGCACGCTGCCGCTAAAGAGAGTTTATCAAAATAAATAATTTTTTTATAACATAAAATGTCATTTTAAAAATTTGAAAAAATTCTAGTAGCTTCTGAACACTTGAATGAATCGAGCCCCGTAGAAAAAAAAGTTGCATCACCATTTTTCAAAAAGTTATTAAATTGTTAATTAACAAATTTTTTCCCAATCTCCGTTGGCATAAATAATGGGATAAAAGGTATAAATAATTGACCTATAAATTTTAAACTTCGTGGAGACCTTGCGGTATATATACTTCATTAGATCCTGCGATAAAAGTTCATAAAAATTTATTAATTTGTTAATTATGATTTTTTGTAACTATTGCAAAATGAAATATCTAAAAATTGTTGATAAATTTTTCTTTTTCAATTAATATTTAGCTATGCCTCTTTCACATTAAACAATGGCAGTGATTAGCATAGTGATGAATTTTTTACGTAATATATTTATAAAATTGTTTTAAACAAATAGAGAAATTCAATATATTTGAAAAAAATTTTTTTGCTATTTTGTTGTTTAGAGAAAATTATGATTTAAAAAAAAATTTTTGAAGTTATACTTCTTTAGGCGCGTTATGAAAAAATGAAAGTGAAATTTTAAGATGCGCGCGCATATGTGACACAAAATTAACAGTATGAAGCTGTCTGCAAACCGGCACTCTGAAGTTAGCTATAGTCAACATTTTCTCAAATGTGCATACTAGATGGCGCTAAATTTAATTATACTCAACCTGTAAGGTAAAAATATAATGCAAATGTTTTTGAAGTTATACTTCTTTAGGCGCGTTATGAAAAAATGATGAGAGTGAAATTTTAAGATGCGCGCGCATCTGTGACACAAAATTAACAGTATGAAGCTGTCTGCAAACCGGCACTCTGAAGTTAGCTATAGTCAACATTTTGTTTCTTTGTATTTCTTTGTATTAAAACTTTCAATGTATTAAACACCTTTTTTCTATTGTTAGTGTCGTTTTTTCTACAAACGTAGAATAAGGCGAAAGATAAAATTTTTGAAAAGATTTTTATCTTGTTACGCCAAAGAAGTATAACTTCTAACGCGTGTACATAAGTACACAACACACTTTTATTTTTCTTAATTTTAATTTTTAATTGTTTAAAATCGTTTTTTTTATATTTCGATTATTTAAATAATTACTTAAGAAATAATTTTGCTTTTAAAAATCATAATTTACACTTTTGAATAGTTTGGCAAAAATTATTTTTTTTTATTTATTATTTAATTGTTTATTAGTTTAACAATTTGTTATAAACAAATATTGACCAACGTTATATTTTTTTTCTGAAGCAGAAAAACATTATAAAAACAGCCATATCTTCAAAAGTACCAAAAAAAAATTTTTTTTATTTATTTATATAATAAATAAAAATTAAAATTAAGAAAAATTTTTTATAAATAAAAATTTTTTATAAATAAAAATTTTTTAAAAATCATAATTTTCTCTAAACAACAAAATAGCAAAAAAAATTGTTTGTTTAAAACAATTTTATAAAACAAATTACGTAAAAATTTCATCACCTATGTTAATCACTGACATTGTTTAATGTGAAAACAGGCATAGATAAATATTAATTGAAAAAAAAATGACATTTTATGTTATAAAAAAATTATTTATTTTGATAAACTCTCTTTAGCGGCAGCGTGCGCATGCCGTAAAAGCAGCGCGGAGCCCTATTTTCAACATCAAATTAAAATTATAAATAATGGAGATAGAGTTTCGGGAGTCGACACTTTTTTATCAAAAAATTCCTCCTCTTTAAAGAACTTTTTTCAAAATTGCTTAAATGTTAATATTTTTTGAGTTATTAACGAAAAACTAAATATAATTTTTTTTTCATCTTATTTTGTTAATAACAATTGCAATTTTTTACCTGCCCCAAAATCCTTCAAAAACATTTTTCTAGAGGTGATTCCGAATCGAATGAGCTATCGCTCATATTTTTAGGACCTTTATCTCTATTTATCACGTTTTTGAACTTGTTGACTAGACTATTATGTTAAATTAAGAAATCGTGATTTTCTGTTTTCAGATAAAAACCAAGTGCCTAAGAAATAACGTTAAACAAAATTATATCGAAATCTATCCAGTAATTTTTGCGTAGTAAACGCACCATGATGGATATTTATCATTTTATTTATAAAAGACTAGCTGTGCCCGCGACTTCGTCCGCGTGAAACTTAATGTAAAAAAACAGTGACTAATAAAATCATCTGAATGTATTAAATACATTTACTTATCTACGTTTCTCTCGTACTTAACTTACGTCGTCATTAAAATTACAACAACTTTTGATAGAGTGGACCGATTTTAATGAAACGAAGAATAAATGTAACTTTATGATTTTCTTGAAGAGGGTTTATCATGAACAAAAAACTTTAGCAATGATGCGTGTTCATAAAACAGACAGACAGACAGATAGATACACATTTCTAAAAATGATTGAAATGCATTTTATTATTTATTCTTAGACATCTGCAACAATTTTTTTACAAAAATCTAAAAAGTACAAACACGTTAGATTTACATTCTTATTATATGTATATATTTATATATATAAAATAGTTTGTTTTGGACTAAACAAGACATTAATATTTTCCAAAATAAAACTAGTATGCTATTTTTGCGTACAAAGAACGGATGATTTGATAAACATGCGAGGTCATAACGATATAAATATCCCAGATACGGCATATTAGATATTATATGAGATACAAAATATCCTTGTTGTGTCTCTATCAGAATAATCCGAATAACATTACACAGTAAAACTTCGATAAGTCGAAAACTCTCGAAAAAAAACCTTCTAAACTCGAAAAGTGTTCTGTTTCCTTTCTTACGAACCTCGAAACCTCCACGACTCGAAGTTAAAACCGAATTATCAGTAAGTTCCAAAATACCATTTCGGTACATATTTCCCCTCCTGTATCCCGAACATAGCAATGTTTGATTTTGCAACCACAGATATATTATACAAAAACCCAAGATGCACACTTAACGTTTCACGGTCGGCACAGAAAAATGAGTGCGTAATTTTGGATTATGCAATCATTTCAAATAGTCTCCCGTCGCTTGTGTCCTTGTAAAAACAACTTTACATCATTCAAGTAAGGTTGAATTTGCAAAATAATAAGTTTATGGCATAACTATAACCACGTACATATATTGGGGAATTTTTGCGGCCGGTTTTGAGCGCTACTTTTATTCGAGACTAATCACCTTTATAACTGGAAGAGAAATAAATTAGCGGCTTTAAAAACGTTAATCTCTACGTGTCGAATATTTTCTTAGAAATCTGTCTAAATCGAAATCTATCTATCTATACATATAATAAAAATGAAGAGTCTGTATGTAATATCAAAATAATTTTTTTTTACTGATTGAGTAGGAAAGTATACACGCTCCTGATAACAAAAATGCAATTTTTAAAATTTTTGTCGGTCTGTCTGTCTGTTCCGGGTAATCTCCGAAACGGCTAAACCGATTTTGACGGGAATTTCACTGACAGATAGCTTAAATTACAGCGGGTTACTTAGGCTATTCTAAATTAGACTAGCTATTAACCGCGGCTTCGTCTGCAATGCTATCTCCAAAACGGTTGGACCAATTTTCACGATACATTCATCAGCAGATAGCGGACATCATAACAAGTAATTTAGTCTATTTTAATTTAGACTAACTGTTAACTGTGGCTTCGCCTACAGTGCTATCTCCAAAACTATTCAACCGATCTTCACGAAATTTTCATTGGCAGATAGCTGATCTTATAAAAAGTAATTCAAGCAATTTTAGTTTATACTAGCTGTTACCCGTGGCTTGGCTCGCAGTGCTATCTCCAAAACGGTTAGATCGGTCTTCACGAAATTTTCATTGACAGATATCTGACCTTATAAAAAGTAATTCAAGTACTTTCAGTTTATACTAGCTGTTAACCATGGCTTCGCCCGCAGTGCTATCTCTAAAACGGTTTGATCGATCTTCACATAACTTTCACTGGCAGATAGCTGACCTTATAAAAAGTAATTCAAGTAATTTCAGTTTATACTATCTGTTAACCGTGAATTCGCCCGCAGTTCTATCTCCAAAACGGTTAGACCAATTTTCACGTGACTTTCACTGGCAGATAGCGGACATTATAAAAAGTAATCTAATTTATTTTAATTTAGACTAGCTGTTAACTGTGGGTTTACCCGTTGCGCTATCACCAAAACTGTTAAACCGATTGTCACGAGACTTTCCCTGGTAGATAGCGAATCTTATAAAAAGTAATTGAGGTTATTCTATTTTAGACTAGTTGTTACTCGCGACTTTGTCTGCATGAAATTTAGCAAGATTTCAAGTCATTCTTTATTTTTAATTAGAGAAATAATTATCAGCTTAATGTTTACAATTCGACATTATAATTACATATTAATAATTTTAATGATATAGAGGTCTTCCTAATAAGATCTTAGATTATAAACGTATTACGTAAACAGTTCCATAATACAATTTCTTGCGGAACAGACAAGCGTTTATTTTTTATATAGTCACAAAACTTAATTATAATGGCAATGTATATCACATGTAATGTAAATGTAAATCTTTATAATAATATTTTAAGTTATTGTTTCATTAGTTCCTTATACAGTGTAAGAGAGCACTGAGGTAGTTATATGGTGGGTTAAAGTTCCAAATATGTTGCTGATGACAAACCTCATTTGACACGCTGTTAGTATTTGTATTTCTAATGTACACGTTACATGTTACTGTTAGTGGCGTGCGTGTCGTACTTATAATAGTTTTTAAAGAGCATTTCTATAATTGTACATAATCTCACAATTTTATAAATCTTTAATACAATTAAAAAAAAAATGCGTGCGGAGTTGCGGGTATAGCTAGTCCTTAATAAGCCAAAAACTCTATAACTATATTACTCTATACTACCACCCTCTCACAGAAAACCGACGTGAAGTAACAGTGCTTGCATTGTTACGTTTCGTTCGGTCAGTGAGAGCGCCGGAAACCCACCTCCTCTCCTCTCCCTTTCCCATCCCCCTTCCCCCCATCCCACTAACACAGGCTGGAAACGCACTTGCGACTCCCCTGGCGTTACTAGTGTCTATGAACGGTGGTGATTACTTAACATCAGGTGACACGCCTGTTCGTTTGCCTCCTATGTCATAAGAACAAAAAAACTAGAAATTGTTTGGAGCCTCGCTCGATGTTCGATTTATAGAAGTTTCACTGTAATTGAGATTGTAGAATATTAAAATACTACAGGGACAAGCTGGAGATCTGCAGTCTATCGGTTCTATTGCTGTAATTGGGCCTGCTTGCATCACTTTCGACGTTGGAATATACACTAATTTTAAAGCTGAAATAGAGACATTATGTAAGGTTTATCAATCCAACCTGACACAATGATACTTTTCTTTCCAAACCTTTAAGGACCAACTAAATTTAAATTTAACTCTTCAGTCATTTTTCTACCTACGTATCTACGCTTTGATCTTAGCGAAAAAGCCGAGATGCGATGTGTTGATTTCATGCTATTTACAATTTGTATTTTTTTGTGTTTTTTTTTTTATTGATTCATTTCTGACCCGAACACCAACATGTTATATAATTGTAAAAGAAAGTTTCTTGAGTATATAGCGGTTTTGATTCTTTGGAAAACGTGTGACATTGAATTTTATATAAAAAAAAAACAAAATACGTCACATTTATGTATATGGCGATGAAGGTGGTAGAACCACGCTGTAGCTATTACTAGTTTCAGCATGAATAGGTCGGCTCGCCCGGGGTAGTACCACCGTCTCATAGAACACCGACGTGAAGTAACAGTGCTTGCATTGTTGCGTTTCGTTCGGTCGGTGAGAGCGTCGGAGGCCCACCTCCTTTCCCTTCCCCTTTCTCCTTTCCCTACCCCTCCCTCATACACAGGCTGACGACGCACTTGCGACTCCCCTGGTGTTGCTAGTGTCTATGGACGGTGGTGATCACTTAACATCAAGTGAACCACCTGTTCATTTGCCTCCTTTTGACATAAATATATACATATATATCTGAATTTTAATGAAAATTTCATTTTTACTTTTTATGTCGAAAATTATTTATCAGATAAAAAAATACTACTTGCAGTGGTAAACATTGGCATGCTAAGTAAAAAACTATGTGTACTGCTGCGTTAGTAATGTATAATTGTACAGTATGCTCACATCTTTTAACACAGTAATATTAGTCTGAATTTAGTTATTTAAGAAAATGTTACATTAAGAGTTTAATATAAATATATATGACATTACTTTTTCAGTAAAATATAAATTCGCGCATCGAACCGCGCACAAGCGAGACGGTAAGAAAACCGCTCTCAACGCTAGTTCGACGTAGGAAAGCACGAGTGTTGTATCCCCGCACCCTTTTGTCGACTGACAATAGCTTTCCCGCGAAAAGTTAATGAAAATCCTTGAAAAACGTTAAGTATTTATTTGGTGTTTTAATATCAAGTAAAAATTATATTTAAATAGTAATATGGGTTAAGGAATATTTATAAGTGAATGGATAAAAAAACTTCGGAAAAGTGCAAAACAGATGCTTTTTAAAATAAAATAAAAAATGGTTATGTGAATCGGACTAGTGCGATGAAATGAAGGGAGAATACATACTGACGGAACATCGGAAGGTAGGTAATTTGGAACTCAGTTAAATTCGCTCCATAATGAAAGAAGTGAAATGCGTTTTTGAGAAAAAAGTGCTTCTTTCTCCTCTCTATTTTTTAGGGGCTTTTATCATTTCTTTTGTCAGTCCTGTCGTATCTTATACTTATATACAACTAAAACTCTTAAATCTAAAAACAAATAGACTAATTACTAAACTTAAATAAACTACACAGCCTTTTGGAACAGTCTGAATATATTCATATTAATGGCATTAATTCATGTGTAAAATATAATTATTTTGAATAACAATACTAAAGTATTAATGTTCTGAGATAAGTGAGATCTATGCATTTTAAAATTTAAAGATTTACTTAATTATAAATTACAACTGCACACGTATAGTATAGTAGTCTGTAATCAACATTTTAGTCTTTCTTGTGATAATGAGTGTAATTCATTTCGAATTTTAGTATATAATCTTCTATATATACATACATAGAGACACGGCAATTGAGCACATTTTTCTCCTCTGAAACAGAACTACCGATTCTCTTTATTTATCTATTTTTTCGTTTAACTATTGACGGGATTTAGTGTTGTTATCACATTCTTTTTGGAAAATGATCTTTTTTCTTAATATTAAAAACTTTAAAAATTAATGAGCAATGCTCGTATTTCGACTACTATCTAATATTTCGTAATGAGCAATTATATATACTAGAGCCACAGTAAAACTTCTCTTATATTTATACTGTGCCAGAGATCACGCAGTGATCGAAATTTGATTGTAAAAATGAGTACAAATTTTTATTCTTTACGTATTATTACTTGATGCTATTATCTGTATTGAGTTTTGTACAAATATTGTGTATTGTACTTACAAATAAACTTCGACTCGTCGAGGGAATAAAAAATAATTATTTTAATTTATTTTATTGATAACATTAAAGCACACGAATAGCTACTAACAAAAAAATCAGTTTAGAATAGACAAGAACAAGGTTTTGAACTGGTCTGTCTTAACCTACTAATATGTGTAATTGATTTCTCGTATCTGTATGAAGCTTTATATTTGGCTAATGTTTTACCTTCCGTGTCAAATAGGCAGTTTTTTTTGCAAGACACAAAATAGCGCACTCATTCGTACATTGCAAAGTTATACCCTATAATCGAAAAATTATGAAATATAATTTCGTCAATTTCTCCATGAATTGATTTTTTGTTTTCGAACTGACTACGCTATTGTCCTAGCTAGGTCTTAACAGCTTCACCGGACTACACTCCATGAATTGACTTCGTCTACATTAAATACATAATATGTATCAGAGTTTCATAAGAATGTAATATATGCGACACGTGTTATACTTAAAAAACAAGGTGTATTTATTACAATACCTGTTGTTACAACGTAATTATTATTACATTGCTTATATGGCTTTTAGCAAAATATTTATATAATCACATAAAATGACTTTTCTCGTGATTTCGTCTGCCTCGTTTATTATCTTAACAATATGTTTTATGTACAGAGGAAAAAACACACCACACCTTTTGCTCCACCTCTCCGTGGGAAGAAAATATATCGCTGAACGCGTACTCCTTATAAAAATCGTCGTTTCTTAAAGCTTTAATAATATTAAGTTAAATGAAGTTGACGTGATAATGTTTTTTTAGATAAGACCCTGGTGTGTCTAAGTAAAACAAAAAGCTGATCGAAATCTATACTGTAGTTAATGAACGATACGCGAATAACTGCAGACTTCTATCATTTTATTTATTATAAACATAAAGTAGGCTTCCTATGTTCTTCTCCAGATTCCAGATTACAATGCGATTGATGCAAAATTTTAGACATAAAAATAATAGATTAAAAAAACTAAAAACCCAAAAGGCTTTCATATAAAATCGGAAACTAAATAGTTAACAGATTAAATAAAATTTAATAATATTTGGATACCTAAGAATAGTGTAAATAAGAAACCGAAATGTTATATTTTTGTGTGACAAAAAATGATAAAAATACGCGATATCTGGAGGTAAGCTTTGTACCTATGTAGATGATATGATTTTCGGTTCGCACCGACTTCCAATACATCTCTAGGTAGCACACATATTCATATGTTTTATTTAACTTGGTTAATTTGATAAACTATTAATTTTCCGCTTTTTAGTGCCTTATGGGTTTTTGATTGATATTGAAGTCGGTTAATACGTTTTTTTGAAAATTTGCTTTATTACTGGTACTTACCTCGAGCCGTCATTCAAATTACAATAACTTTTGATAGAGTGGACCGATTTTAATGAAACAAAGACTAAGTCACTCTCGAGGATATGTTTTATGATTTTATCGATTGATGAGGTTTTATTGTGAACCCAGCACTTTAGCAGTGATGTGTGTTCATACAAACAGACAGACAGACGGACAGATAGACAGAAATTTCTACAAATGATTGAAATATACTCTATTACTTATTCCTAGACACCTCCAATATTTTTTTCACATAAATGGAAAAAGCACGGATACGTTAGATTTACATTCTTATTATATGTATGTATAGAAAGAATAAAAGATAAACATAAAGTAGGTTTCCTATATTCTTCTCCAGGTTCCAGATTACAATGCGATTGGTGCAAAATTTTAGACATAAAAACGTAACTAACACACAAACCAATTTACATTTTATATTGGTAAATAAAATACCTATGCAGCTATTTTATATACGTTCTAGTTTTTGCCAACAATTTCGCTCTCGTTAATATATCATTTATCCCTCGAGACCACAACTTTTTTCTGGATAAAAAGTATCATGTCCTTTTCTATAGCCCTGAAAATGTGTATACAAATTATCTCGATGACCGGTCGAGTAGTGTAGTGGTGAAAGCGTAACAAACAAACACTTTCACATTTATAATATTAGTTAGGACTAGCTCTACAGCTCTACCTACGGCTAAGGTACTAACAAGGAAGACATACAAACAATAGATGAGCAGCTGCCTCAATATACCTGCGGCGCGCTAAGCCGTATTGGACTTTTAAGTGTAGAACTTCCCAAGGCTCTATCTCCTGAACATTCACTCTGGACGACTTCAAAATTTAAGACCATACTCTAGACAGGTTGTAGAATTGAAGAAGGTAAAAAAATATTGTTTGAAGCTCCTAAGCCCATGTAACCAATGATTTTATAACTAAACATCTGTAGATATTTTGACAAAACAAATGGCACGATGATGCACACATACGTAAAGTAACATTGTAACGCCGCACGATCTTAGATAAAATGTGGAAGTAAGATGGCGTATTCTCAATATCGGTGGTGGAAAAGAAATAGTTATATGTTGCTTAGATACGGATGGATTGACGGGGCAGCCGTTAGAAAGAAGCTAGCTAGCTCAATTTTAATAAGGCGCTGTCGAAGCGCTTACGATGTATCTACAGCTTTTTAATCATAATATCATTGCATGTAACCTTTTAAAGCGCGAAAGCGCAACGAACAAACAAACTCACAATCGTATTTATAATATTAGTTAGGACTAGGACAACACTGCAAGCTTGCCTACTCTAGTTCCTGTATCTAGACTAATTACTAGATTAACCGCCTATCAGTTGTTAGACGTAATTGCCCAAATTCATCGTTTGCCGCAACGAAAACGGCAGGAGCTACACCGTTGAGTTATGGCGTTCTAATGTCTTAAGTTTCAAGTTTATCAGAGTTTAACGGGCTGTTATATTGCAGTTACCGAACAATAATTTAACCCCACATCACTGTCTTAACTGTTTCGTATTGGATGAGCCGTTCTAAACAACTTGGTATTGACAGGTTATTAGAGTTATTCTGATAGCAGGGTAATAAAGCATGAGCCACGAATGGATTGTGGTTGGTTACATTTACTCCACTAGGAACTCCTTCATGATGAAGAGTGACGCGATAATGAATTCAGTTTAGAATACGAAGCGATGATGGCTTACTTGATAGTGTTCGAATACCGCGCCGATCATCGTAGGTTCGAATCCGGAGCTTTCGGTAAAGAAAAATATCGCGATGAAACCATAACAGGCGATGATATTATAAGTAAGAAGGTGTAGATACGTTACCTACATGATATTTTGACCAAACACATGGCACGATAACGCACACATACATAAATGAGTATTGTAACGCCGCACTATCTTAGATAAAATGTGGAAGTAAGATGGCATATTCTTAATATCGGCGGTGAAAAAGAAATTGTTACATGTCGTTTACATCTGCCCGTCGAAAATAAAGAATAATCAAAACAGACAGGACGTCTTGCTTTTTCTTTGACATCAATCATCTCTTTGAGTAATTAGTATGTTTTGGTTTCGTAATGTTTGATATTTGAAAATTTCAATTATTGTAGGTGGTAGAGGCACGCTGAAGCTACTACTGTTTTCAGCATGAATGTGTCGGCTCGTCCGGGGTAGTACCACCCTCTCACAGAAAACCGACGTGAAGTAACAGTACTTGCATAGTTACGTTTCGTTTGGTCAGTGAGAGTACCGGATAACCAACTCCGCTCCCCCTTCCCCGCTTCCCCTCTCCTCCTTCTCCCAAACACAGGCTGGTAACGCACTTGCCACTCTTCTGATGTTGCAAGTGTCTATGGACGGTGGTGATCACTTAACATCAGGTGACCCACCTGTTCGTTTGCCAGCTGTGATATAAAAAAAATATACATTAATTAATTCACAGTAATAGTAATATTAATGATATGTGACTAAATAACTGGAACGAGTGTGGCTTGCATAGTTTCTGCAATATCTCATAACACAGGATGACGTTTGCTATAGTTTTGAGGCATTTTATAAAACGATCAGTACAGGACATGCTTCCATGAACGCTGAAACGATACTGAGATCACGTTTGCTAGCTAGCCGAGTTTTAACAAGGCGCTTATGACGTATCTACAACTTTTCACTTATAATATCATTGATAAGAGGACAATAATGCTTTTTCTATGCCTATCTAGTTAACTATCATCTTTAAACTGAAAATTTGACATCAAGCATTTAAACGCACCAAAATGTTCGAAAATCCTAATTACTAAGCAATCATCGCATCATGATCTCGGGATTCAATTGTTATGTTTCTACAATAATTAATTCTTGTTGAATTGTTATTTAACTTAACTTCATACTAAGTATATACACAAACACTTAAAGTGCAACTATAAGATACAAAATTTCGTTTCATATTCTCTTTTGCAAGTTATGAGTACGGCTTTTGAGGGGATACAAATTTTTGATAGCCTGTGCTTGGGTATTTTATTTACAGCATCTTAAAGACGAAACGCGTAGTTAAAATGAAGACTACAATATTTTTTATGGCACTGGAGATGACAGATATTTAAAGATAAAATATATAGAGGGGAAAAAACAGTTAACTAAAGAGGTCTTACTGAGAAAACCTCAGGAAAAAAACGCATCGAAAGAGGTTTTATATAGGCGTTTCTCGCACTAAGAATCAAGTCCTGAGGCTTATAAAATACATAATTAAAGAACACAAAATATACCCAGACTCGAAACAATTCTATGTAAATAATACAAATACAACTGTGGGACTCGAATCCTGTAACACTCGGCATGGTGTTCGCTTTTAGTCGACCGTTTAAATTCTACCACAAATTTTCGGTGCTTATGCATTTTTTTTTATAAAAAAGGCATCTTAGTCGTGAATTAGTAGTTTGAAGAAGAAATAATCTTTTAAAAAAAAAACAAAGTCCTCTGCCACGTCTGTTTGTTCGCTATAAACTCAAAAACCACGGAACAGATTTTCATGCGGCTTTCACTAACAGATAAAGTAATTCACGAGGAAGGTTTAAGAATATAATTTGTCACTGATTTTTTTATTATGAAAATTTTTATATAATTAAAAAAGGGACTTATATTTAAGCTGTTCGGAATGATACCAGCTGCCGAGTTCCACTATTGAACGACTGGCCGCAGATTGAAATTCCATCCATGTCATCTTGAAGGTTGGAGGTCGTATTTGCATCGGTCGATGCGTTTTTCCCACGTACTTTTGAAATAAACTCCCACCGACGGCGTTTCCGGACCAATATAACCCACAAACCTTTAAAAATCGAACCTACTCCTTCCTCAAAGGCCGGCAACGCACCTGTTATGCATCTCGTGTCGCAAGTGCCCATGGACGGCGGTGATTACTTACCATCAGTTGACCCGTCTGTACGTTTGCCTCCAATCGCAAAAAAAAGGTTTTGAAGCTAATCAAGACACATGCGAAACATTTATGTATAAATAGGCGAAGATAAAACGATTAAATACGATTTTCTTATTTGTTTTCAATTGGTTTACTCTTTTTTTTTAAGTTTTTGGTATGAATAAAATATATTGGTAATATTTTTTACATAGTATCGAAGACTCGAAGCCTTTATTTGTAAGTTACGATTCATCATACTACACGATCCTTAAGTCTACTATCTACAACATTTGTAAACTATTTGGCAAAACAAATTTAATAATATTAAAATTTTAAAAATTGATGGTCGAATGTCGCGCGTCCTGTTCGATTACTAATTTTCCTAATTTCACAACTATCCACATGTGCATATTTTGCTATTTCAGTACCACGTTATAGTTGATATAGAGGTGGTATTGAGGGGCACTTTTAACCCTAAAAGTTTTAAAAATGTGTCATTGCTATTTCTCGTTTTTGGCAATTATACATGTACAAAAAAAAGTGTTTTATATTTTTATATTTATATTTCTTTGGCGTAACAAGATAAAAATCTTTTCAAAAATTTTATATTTCGTCTTATTCTACGTTTGTAGAAAAAACGACACTAACAATAGAAAAAAGGTATTTAATACATTGAAAGTTTTAATACAAAGAAACACGAACAACAAATACAAAGAAACAAAATGTTGACTATAGCTAACTTCAGGGTGTCGGTTTTTCGTGACGTTATGGGCGCGCATCGTAATAACTTCAGGATGTCGGTTTTTCGTGACGGTGTGCGCGCGCATTGTAAAAATTTACTCTAATCATTTTTCCCTAACGCGCCAAAAGAAGTACAACTAAAAATATTTAAAAAAATCTATATAACATTTTTTTTAAATATTCAGTGTACATGAACAGATATTGCTGAATGGAATATATATACAGTATTATATTATACGTTGTAGCTATAATAGTGTAATATTTTATTAATCTATACATTTTAAACATTATATTTCCACGAAGAATTTTTTTATTCAAAACTTGTCCTTCTTAGGTATGTTGCGATAAGCAAGCAGCTGATTCATAGACACAAATGTTTTACAGGGAGAGAATTAACAATAATATATATATTTTAAAATTTTATGTTCGGATATATTACTATAACCAACCTTATAAAAGACGTCAGTCAACTGACGCCACCAATTTTACTCACTTTTTATTTTATGGAAGCCACCTTAATAAAATTACTCAGTTTTTATTTTTATGGAATGTCACAGAAATCATAATCGGAGGAGAATTTACCCCCTCTTACCATAGTTACTATATAAAATTATAATAGCGGCACTCTGTGATGGCCGTTTCGACACATTACAATAGTGACGTGAAATGTGGATTTATTTTCAAAAAAATATGTCATCAAATGCTACTTCGTTTTACATTAAGTATTGCTGCGAGTTTGCGGGAGATAGTAGTTATGTTGAACAGCAATTCTATAAATACAATCATATATAGGGTATGAATATATAATTAATTACAAACTTTTAAAAAAAAAGTGTGTTATTAATATATGTACATGGAAATAAAATTTATTTTTTTTAGAAAAAAAAAAAAAATATAAAAAATAAAATTTTTTTTTTTATTCTATTTTTGAAAAAAAAAAAAAAAAAAAAAAAAAAAAAAAAAGAATAATAAAAAATAAAAAAAAATAAAAAAAAAAAAAAAAAAAAAAAAAAAATATAAAAATATAAAATATCAGGGAGGAGAAGAGAGCAGAATATTATAAATTTTTTTTTGCGTAGCAGCGGGGCGCAAATATTAATATCTCTATTTTTTTTTATTTTCATAACAAAAAAAAAAATAAAATATTAATGCCAAGTTGTGTTTTAAACAAGTTCACTAATTATTAAAATCTATTAAAGATTCTGTCCAACGGCGCTGTTATTTGTTAGTAAAAACGCGAAAAGAGTTGTTCGCAGGACCATACTTTATAGTTAGATATAGTAGTTGTTAGATATATACAGAAATAAATAAATAGTTAGATAGAAAGATATAATAGAAGAAATAGATAGATAGAAATAAATAGTTATGCATGTACATATATAATTTAAAAATCAGTGCATTTATTAATTTTGTGTCATAAAATTATACATTCGATACATTTTCGAACTATTTATACGTCTCTATTGACAATAATGAACAGCAATTTTTGACTTTAACTTATAAGAAGCTTAATGAGCGGAAGAACATCAAAACGGCCATCATAGCGTGCCATTACTATAGCAATGATGACATTAGCCGGTTGCGGTAGGATGTAGGCAATTTCTAGTATTTTCTATCTAATAAGCTCTTCCAACGATAAGTAGACTTGTGGAGCACTTTCGTAATAATGTTTGGGATTAACACACCTTCCATGCTATATTGTCAAAAATATATATACGCTCTTTCGGTATACAATGTAGTTGGTAGTTATTTTAAGCAATATTAGGGGAAACATAACCGACATAACATTAAGGCATAAAGGCAACAACTTTGAGAAAAAAAAAATACAACAAAGACCCAACGTCACGGGTGTTCGCAGGCGGTCATCCATCTAAGTAACGACTGCGTCCGACGTTGCTTAACTTCGATGATCGGACGAGAACCGGTGTTTTCAACACTCTACCCGACACAGTGTTTACCCCCACCACTTTTATCGAACAAAAAGTTTGTCGATCAGAATTTCAAAGCCCTCCCATAAGAAGTTTTACTTCATAACACTCTTCCACCTCTAATTTGAATATTTTGAATAATTTTTGATAACATACTTCGTCCGCGTGGAATAGTTACTTTGGGCTAATTAACTAACACGTAGCGGACGCTCTCAAAAGGAAAAAAATTTGAAACATTCTTCAATGGTGTTCTGCTCGTATTAGTCTTAGCGTGATGATATATATATTTCCTGAGATTTAGACTTGTGTGTCCAACGAAACAAACAAACAAACCCTTCAGCTTTATAATATTGGTCTGGATTTAGTAATTTTTAATTGGCAAAGATAGCAGTGTTACGCAGACTTTCACTTTTTGGTCAGCTCTATAAAGAGAACTATACGAATTATATTAGAAATTCTTGAAAATAGTCCTAAAAATTGAACTCATTATTCAGCAACTACAACGTAGCCAATTCTCTATTGTAGGTTAACAGATAACGATATGACTCACAGTAGAAAGATAGAAAAAACATAGTACAATACAGCCTCTCGAAGATTTAGTGTCGTTTATATGAGTATGCGTGGGAGCTCCTGGAATCTAGCCAAATATTTTTTGCCAATTTTAGCGAGAACTGAGGAATAAATCGAACGGAGGCCTTATTTGCCTGCGTTGTATAAAATAGCTATATCCTTAATAATATTTAGTTGTATTCTTGATCTCAGCTGAAAAGTTGTCACTTGGAAGTATCATATTTTTTTATGAGGAATCGGTCAAGTTCGTTCGACATTAAAAATAGACAAATACATTATTCTGTGATTTAAAATCTTACAAGATCTGTTCTATAAAAAAAATTTATTAGTAACAAGAAATATTAAAAACGCAAAATTAATTTCATTAACTCTTTAATATCCGTACTATTAACTCGATTTTTATTGAATTTGTGGATAATCTTAAACCAAGTGAAGAATATAAACTGTTGTTTATTCCTAACTAGCCTCTGCCCGCGACTTCGTTCGCGTGGAATAGTTACTTTGGGCTAACGCTAACACGCAGCGGAAGCTCTCAAGAGGAAAAAATACCCGATTTTGAAACATTCTTCATTGGTGCTCCGCTTCTATTGGTCTTAGCGTGATGATATATAGCCTATAATATTCCTCGATAAATGAGCTATATAACACTAAAATAATTTTTCAAATCGGACCAGTAGTTCCTGCGATTAGCCCCTACAACATCAGAAACTCACAAACTTTACCTCTTTATAATATTAGTATAGAAGTATAGATAAACCTTTCTTGAACTACAGTCCTCGCTAAACTACCGTTAGGTACAAATACGTATTATATTGTACTAGCAGGCGCAGTGAACGTTGTCCCGCTCTGATGATAAAAAGAACCTTGACAGATTATATACCTAAACCTTCCTCATGGATCACTTTATCTACTGGTGAAAACCGCATGAAAATCCGTTCAGTAGATTTGAGTTTATCGTGAACAGACAGACGTGGTAGAGGACTTTGTTTTATGTAATGATGTGGAACATCGAGTCAACTTAAAGATAAATAGGTGCTAATTTCAAATTCCTATAATAAAATTTTAACTTTGTATTAATATCTTGATTATATAACGTACAAGACCGAATTTACGGCTAGATTCAGAGCGGCCAAAAAGATTGACGAGAAAAGTACAATAAGAAAGAAAGAATTTGCCACAATTAGATTTCTTTTTATTTCACTCAGAGAACTCGCACGTCATATGTAGTCATTTCGTCGTCGATATGTTGAACTAAATACGTGAGGTAGCTAGTCTCGTAAATTTATGAATAGGAATGGAGCGTGGGTGTTTCATTTGTCCTATAGTAAACTATACAACCACCAACGTCATAAAGTTTCACTATAAATGTAAATAATAATAAAATCGATTGGACTGTTTAATATTTTATTTTATTACTATCTGCTGGAAATAGGTATATAGTTTTATCAACCGACTTTGAAATAGAAGGTTATTATCTCGGCTGTATTTATTTTAATATTCTTATATTAGTATTACGTGATTTACTATTTGGAAAATTATTTTTATTGGAAATGGCATATTTTCAACGAGTTCCCATTTTCATTGGTCCATGGACTTTGAAGATACACCAGGGAATTCCTCTAAAAGGAATAGGTGAGGTCATATATATTTATTTAATTGTAATGTTGTGATTATTACGTAATCTTTATAACTCTGTTACCAATTTTAAGTCAGCTCTCTTACATTTCATCATTACTGCTGCTATCCTTAAGGATTCATTAGAATATGCGATATTATTGTTCTATAGAAAAGCGTAATAATATGTACTTAGTAATCTGAAATATCCTCTATCTTCCGGTAAAATTCACGTCAAAATCAGTTCAGTCTTTTCGAATATTATTTTTCTCTGAACAGACATTTCAATTTTATTTATATATAGATTTCAAGTTCTATGCAAATGAGTTTTATTTCGCGTATAGTATATACATCCAAAACTGACTGAACACCAATTAATGTTAATTTAAAAGGGTTATATCTATTACTTACCGTTTTTTATTCCAAATCATGCGACCATACAAAATAATGGTAGTAAATTAATTAATCATAATTTAATTTAAGATACATTTTGTAACGCCACGAAGCATCGTAATACTTTTTAGAAACCTGAAAATACAGTACCCAGTCTATTGAAAAAGTTCAGTAAATTATTATACGTAGGCCAAGTTTTTAACGAACTTTCGGGAAGAACATTATATGGACGTATCCTAAGTATTTCAAGCACGTACATAGTCTCTTATAGCAAGTTTATGATGTCGAAATTGGATTGTTCCTAGTTTGTCTTATATCTATTTATTCTTTGCCAGTGATCGTAGCATTCATTCAGACCCAGTGTGGTATAGATAAAAGCATAGGCCCTTTTAAGAGAATCGCTGTAGGGATATGATAGATCCTTTTTTGTTTGTCCGGTGAGAGTTACTATGCCATTTATCTGATTGCGAGCAAACTTTATTGAGTTTTTGTGTGCACGCCCGCAGAAAGTTTTTGAGTTATTATAACTACTTTGCAATATATAACTCGAGAGTCATTTCAACAAATCAATGTATTTCATATACTTTAGTGGCGGTTAGTGTATTTTCGATGGATGAGAACGCACACTTGATAGATTATTGATTGATATAATATTATCGCATTAAATTTTAGTAGATCAAATAAAAGAAGCCACGTGTATTTATAAAGAAGCATACTCAAGATCTATATGTAAAATACTAGCAGCTATCCACAACTTCGTTTGCTTTTGTATTTTTTTTATATTATAGTAGGCAAACGAACAGGTGTGTCACCTGATGTTAAGTGATCACCACTGTCCATAGACTATAGACTTTTGCAACACCAGGGGAGTCGCAAGTGCGTTGCTAGCTTGTGTTGGGGGGGGGAGGGAAGGGGAAGGGGAAAGTGGAAGGGGAAAGTGGAAGGGGAAAGTGGAAGGGGAAAGTGGAAGGGGAGGGGAGGTGGGTCTCCGGCGCTCTCACTGACCGAACGAAACGCAACAATGCAAGCACTGTTACTTCACGTCGGTTTTCTGTGAGAGGATGGTACTACCCCGGGCGAGCCGACCCATTCATGATGACACCAGTAATAGCTTCGGCGTGGCTATGCTACCTACACTCTATCTCTATATAACTTAGTATCTCTATAATTGATAACAACCTTTGTCATTTTCATATAATTCTAATAGTTTGTGCAACGCACGCCGAAATAGCACTCAGACGGCAGGATACAGTTAATTGAATTTATACAATATCTTTATACATTATAGATTAAGTGTTGTTCTGATGTTTAAGCTACGTTACTGCAACATTTCATTAGAATGAGTTCAGTAGTCTTTGCATGAAAGAGTAACAAATATTAATCCATTTCAAAACATAATAGTTTTTTTTTATGTCACAGCAAGCAAACGAACTGGTGCGTCACTTGATGTTAAGTGATCACCACCGTCCATAGACACTAACAACACCAGGGGAGTCGAAAGTGCGTTGCCAGCCTTGTTTGGGGGAAAGCGTGGGGAGGGGAGGTGGGCCTCCGGCGCTCTCAGTGACCGAACGAAACACAACAATGCAAGCACTGTTACTTCACGTCGGTTTTCTATCAGAGGGTGGTAGTACCCCGGACGAGCCGACCCATTCATACTGAAACCAGTAATAGCTTCAGCGCGGCGCACCACCTATAGATATTGTACTTGCATTAAATAACTAAAACGTACACTCGAATTTTGTATGATCTCTAATTATAATTTACACGCCTCGTGGTGAAGCAAAATATTAAAGACATACACATATCATATACAGCGATGTCATTATGTAAAGTTACTTATGTAATTAAATAAATAAGTCGTTACATTTCAAAATGGGCTAAATTCAATTTTAATCGTTAATACAACACGTTTATTTGTTTAAGATTTCCAGTTGTTATACACCGGGAACGAAGTTTACATTTTACCGTTCATAAGGTTTTTAGTGGTTTTTTGAAGTTATACTTCTTTTGGCGCGTTAGGGAAAAATGATGAGAGTAAATTTTTACGATGCGCGCGCACACCGTCACGAAAAACCGACACCCTGAAGTTAGCTATAGTCAACATTTTGTTTCTTTGTATTAAAACTTTCAATGTATTAAATACCTTCTTTCTATTGTTAGTGTCGTTTTTTCCGCAAACGTAGAATAAAGCCAAATATAGAATTTTTGAAAAGATTTTTATCTTGTTACGCCAAAGAAGTATAACTTCTAACGCGTGTACATAAGTACACACACACTATTTTTTCATGATTTTCATCATTTACATGTAAGGAATTTTAAAATCTTGAAAACTATTTTCCCTAAGTCATATTGTTAAAATTGTTTTATAACTATTGTCTATGATATACTGATAATGGAGATTATTAGTAACGCTGCGTAAATATTCTATATCTTTCTATACATATAATAAGAATGTAAATCTAACGTGTCTGTACTTTTTAGATTTACGTAAAAAAAATTGTTGAAGGTGTTTAGGAATAAGTAATATACGTTTCAATCATTTTTATAAATGTCTGTCTGTTTGTATGAACACGCATCACTACTAAAGTACTGAGTTAACAATAAAAGAAATCTTTAAGCATATCTTCGAGAATAACTTAGTTTTTATTTCATTAAAATCGGTCCACTCTATCAAAAGTTATTGTAATTTTAATGACGACGCGGCGTAAGTACGAGAGAAAACTAGATAAGCAAATGAACTTAATACATTCAGATGACTTTATTAATCACTGTTATTTAAATCAGGTTCCACGCGGACGAAGTCGCGGGCACAGCTAGTTAATACAAAACAATAATGTTGACATTTACTTTATTGGCTTCCTCGAAAAGTGCCAGAGTATTGTGATCTGTGCATATTGTTAACACAATTTCGATAGACCGCGTCCCGACAATAGCGTTGTTTTGGAAAACAAAGGGCGTGTTTAAAATATTTACCATTATGCGTAAACAATTGAAAACAAAACAATTGAAGAAAGAAAGAAAGAAGAAATAAAAAACATTTATTTGCAACACACAAAAGTAAATATGAAAACATGTACAATTAAAAAACAAAGAAAAACATACACATAAACAATGAAAAATATAAATACAAATTGATGGTTAAGTGTGTGTGTGGCAAATGGGCCCCGAGTCAGCGTGTGTGCTGTTGGAGGTTAGGCCTTCAGCGCTGATTTTCACTCAGGACCCAGAGTGTTATGTGTGCACCGAGTGATGGTGTGCATATTAAATGTTATGTAGTGTTTCGTGTAGTGACGTTATATAAGTTTGGAAAAAAAAAATAGTAATAGAAGTTTAATATGAAATATGAGATAATAAGTACATATATATTGATAATAGGGAACAATGAATATATAAATACAGACACACATACATATTAGGGTGGAGTGATATATATATATATATACTATATATTGAGCCAGCCCACTATATTTATATTTAATTACGAGTAAAAATATTTGGTTGCAAAAAAAAAAATTTTTTTTTGTCCTGAACTCTTGAAAACATCTAAGAACTGGCAATTATGATCATTTCCAACTCAAATTTTATTCTAGTGCCCTAAAGAGGAATGGTACTTTTTGGGATTTTTTTTTTAAATTAAAACAATAGTCACAAATTTTTTTTTTTAACTTGTGATTTTTAATTGGCATAAACGAGGATACTCTGAAGTTTCTAGCACGCCTTCAAAAATTTTTTTTTTGCACACCAAATATTTTTACTCGTAATTAGTTTTAAAAATGAGTGGGCTCGGCTCCAGTCGTTTAGTAAGAATTTTTTTTTTTTTTCAAAAATTTTTGTTTTTCATCAGCTACACATTTGACCCACAGGCTAAGAAAAAAAAAATTGTTTTTTTCACTCCACCTATATATATATATATATATGTGTATGTTTGTGGGTTTGTTTTCGTCACATAAATATATAGTTAATAAATGGAAGATAAAACGTATGTCTTTTTATAAGAAATTAGCTGCATTTATTAAGTATATATGCTTTATAATTTATGGCTTAGTTTGCATTTTTCAGACCTGACGTATGCCTTCGTGAACAGCACTTTTATCTAGATAAGCTGTCTGTTTCTGTATCCTTGACAACTTGCATGTAATATTTAATGATCATCAGTTTAGTAGAAGGCGTGATGCGTAACAACAAACAAACTCACATTCGTATTTATAATACTTGTTGCTGCCTGCGACTTCGTTCGCGTGGAATAGTTATCGATTACGCAGCGCACGCAGCGGAAGCTCGCAAAAGGGAGAAATCTCCGATTTTGAAACTTTCTTTATAATATTAGCATAGATATAGATTAGTTAGGATTACGTTTTTTTTTATGTCAAAAGGAAGCAAACGAACAGGTGGGTCACCTGATGTTAAGTGATCACCACCGTCCATAGACACTAGCAATACCAGCGGAGTCGCAGGTGCGTTGCCAGCCTGTGTATGGCGGAGGGGTAGGGAAAGGAGAAAAGGGAAGGGAAAGGGGAAAGGAGGTGGGCCTCCGGCGCTCTCACTGACCGAACGAAACGCAACAATGCAAGCACTGTTTCTTCACGTCGGTGTTCTGTGAAAGGGTGGTACTACCCCGGGCGAGCCGACCCATTCGTGCTGAAACCAGTAATAGCTTCAGCGTGGCTCTACCACCTTCAAAAATACATACTAGAGACCCGTACCGGCTTGCGATGTACTAATGTCGCGTCATAGATATTTACAGGATTTACACGCATGTACTGTCCGATCCATTTTGTGACGCTTTCACACTGCTAGTTAATTAAAATAAAAAATGCTTTATAATTACTCAAATAAACAAATATTTTGATATGCGTGATATACGAAGAGTTTTTTCTTCTTCGTACATATTTATTTAAATGGAATACTGTAAAGGACAATTTTAATTTATATAAACTGATCAACGTAATTAAATTATTGAATTGGATACAGATCAATACGCTGTTAGTCAAAATGACATCGCAAATAATTCATTACTTATTGACTAGTTTTTGTTCGCGGCTTCGCTCGTGTTAATGAAAATTTTACTTATCCCCAGAGTGCAGTACTTTTTTCTATCCCTATCTCCTTTTTGTACCTGTGTATGAAGAATTCCACGATTATTGAAACATTAGTTAAGACGTGAAAGCGTAACAAATACGTTACGTTACCTACATGAATGATATTTTGACAAAACAAGTGGCACGGAAACGCACACATACGTAAACTGTTTTAGATGAGATGTGGAAGTAAGATAGCATATACTCAATATCGATGGTGAAAAAGAAATAGTTATATGTTGCTTAATACCGTCGGATTGACGGGTCAGCCGTCAAAACGAAGCTAGCTAGCGAACTTTTAACAAAGCGCTGTCGAAGCGCTTATGACGTATCTAGAGTTATAATATCATTGGTACCAAGCATTTAAACTAACACTCGTATTTTTATATTATTAGTAAGGATAGTAAATGTTTTGATTTCTGGTTATAATAAATCTTTAAACTAATGCTATTTATAGTATAAGAAAAGTTTAATGTAAACTCTTGATATAACAAAATTAAATAATAAAATCAATAATTGTGTCAAGTCAGTATGATAATAATTGTAAACTGAACCTTTTCTATAATTGCGAAAAAAAATGTTTATACACATTGTAGACATAATTTATTTTTTATTAGCAGGAAAATTGCTCACTGAGATTCGAGGGAATAAAAATATTTGTTCTCGACTAAAGGAGATTTTTCGGTGCTATATTTTATCATTAGCGATTTATTGTCGAGACATTTTATACCGGTCGAGAGAGAGAACAAATATATAGACCACTGGGGATTATTGTTTTTCACTTTGCGAATATTTTTCATAAAATATATTTTCAGTTACATTCATTGCGTTATAATTGTTGTTCTGGAGTATAATTTCAGGTTTTTCTAAATCTAAATATTATTATAAAGATAAAAGATTTGATTTTTCTGTTTGTAATCGATTAACATTAAAAAAAGTCGAGGCAGTCAAAAGGACCGCCGACAGAAGTGAAAATAAATGTGTTCTCTTTTCAATTTTCATATTAATTATAGTGTGAATGACAATATTTAAATTTCAGAATTTGTTTATTGAAATTATTAAAATTAGTTTGGTTTTCATATCTATTACATGTACACAGGCCCTTATACTATGTGTCGCTGGGCTGACGCGAGCCGGGCAAACGCAATACGGCCGGTAATACTGACATAGGATGTCATGACGCGAAATTAACAAATTTATCTTCTGCCAAAAATGCCGAACAATGCGCCTAAAGAACTTCAAAAAATACTCAACTGATCTTAATAATTATTTTATAAATAAAATTATGCGAATAATATGGGATTTATTTTAGAGCCTGTCCAGATGAGGCGTTTTACGCGCGAGTTGACTCGCCCGTACTCGAGATACTAGAGCTACATATATCCCGTCCAGATGGTGCGGCTCGTTTTCTAACTCGCGCGTAGAACGCGTGCAACGAGCGAGACTCTCGACTCGCGCGCCTCGAGATATTCAGGCCCCATTGCTGCGTCCAGTACTACGCGCGAGTCAACATAGTCGTCAGTCGTCTATCCGTACGACGTATGCGTCGTTTCCTAGGGTAGAAACGCGCGTAAAACGCGGTATCTGGACGCAATATTCAATTAAAAATTTACATTAAGCCGCGAACAAAAGCTGCTTTTAAAGAAAACAGCTAATTTTAATACGATTTTAATATCCAAGAGGAAAGTTTATTTGCGATTAAATAGAATACAATTAAAACTCATTTCCTGTTATCATTTGTGATAATTTCTTCACATTCATATTTTATACACTGTTATTTTTTAGGTTTGAGATAAATAATGTTTTCTTATACTATAAGCAAGCGTAGATATTATATACACATAATGATAGTGAAATGAAATGAAATAATATATATGATGGCATCCATAGAAGTCATTTATGCTTGTCATATATATTTAATCACGACTTCTTCTTGATAGCAGCACTATATGACTACGCTAACATAATTATGTAACTACTATACGGAGAGTTTAAAAAATCTAATCTGGTATCTGGAGAGCTTCCTCTCGTGAATCTATTGGCTGTGAAATGAGCTCCCAGTCAATGTTATACTATGAGTCTTTCACGAGGGAAATGAATAGATTTCTAAAGTAACGCAGATAGCTTGCGGTGATCGCTTACTTTCAAGCGGCCGCACGCTTGTTTGTTGAGACCGTGGTAAAATATATATATAACTGGGCGATACTCACCTGTTTCATTGAGCATTAAATAAAAAATATTTAAAAAAAAAGCAAACAATCAATCGATTCCAAAAAATAAGTACTTTAGAACCATCTTCGAAAATTCCGCATCACATGGTCATAATCTAATGACGGTACGTTCAGTAGTGAACCTCAATGGTACTGCATTTTTATTATATACTAGCTGTACCCGCGACTTCGTCCGTTTGAAACCTAATTTAAAAAAAAAACTGGGATTAATAAAATCATCTGAATATATTAAGTTAATTTACTTATCTACTTTTTTCTCATACTTAAGTCGAGTCCTCATTAAAATTACAATAACTTTTGATAAAGTGGACCGATTTTAATGAAACCGAGACTAAATGTTACTCGAGGATATGCTTTGTTTTTTTTGGTGAGGTTTTATCGTGAACGCAGTACTTTAGTAGTCATACGTGTTCAGACAGACATTTCTAAAAATGATTCAAATGCATTGTGTTACTTGTTCCTAGATACCTGCAACAATTTTTTTCACATAAATCTAAAAAGTAAAGACACGTTAGATTTACATTCTTATTATATGTATAGATACAGATATTGGTTATTGACCTTAATAAATGAGTATTGTTCTTCAGAAAGTACCGCATTTCAATAATTAAAATGTTGTATGATAAATTCTGTTAAAGAAATAGTTGTTGTTGATTACCGTTTAAACATAAAAGAATTGAAAAACCGCGACCCCCGTAGCCACAGGCTAGCGGCTGCCACGATTGTCAAAAATAAATTAAAACAAGCTGACCCGCGGAACTTCGTCTGTGCCAAATTGGCTATTACTGGTACCAATTTTATTTCCAAACGCGAAAAATCTTAAAAAACCTAGAACCCAATTGTAGCGACAGTTATCGAGTCCAATTGTGAATCCAAACTATCCTATATATATTGGCAAGAAATGTCTTCCCGGTGTCCCCTGGGTTGTTCCTGTGGCCCTCACACATTTTACCAGCTTATAGTTTTTATGTCATTATCTTCAAACCAACTTCATCAATTAACATGCTGTAAAAAGTAAACTTTATCTCCATAAAATTATCATTTTGATTTAGCTATTTTTTCCATAAAAATTTGTAAAGTATATATGAAACCCGTATCTAACCCGTACTTTAGTAATTTGTAATTAGCAATTGTAACGTTTATTTTCTTTTTCACATAAAAACAATCTTTTCGGTTGAGATATTAAACTTAGATATATGGTGTCTTATATTTTTTTGTATAGCTAACATTAATGAATTTTGCTACGGATTTTGTTCCTTCATTTTAATTCATTCCAGCAACTACAATGTCTACAGATACATCCTTAGTCTACATATAGTCTGTAGGAAACTTGCAACAGTCACGAAACTTATATGGCCATGGCTTAACAGAAATGTAGTTCTGAATGGAAGCATATGATTTGCCTGTAATTGGGTTGGCAGTCTTGTTTAGGGGAATAAATCCTGAACATAGGTTTTATAGTGCTCAAAGTACTCAGTCTGGATAGCTGCTGTAGCGATAAGATCAACAGCTTCATTACCCTGGATCACACTATGTCCTCGCATCCATACCAGAACTACATAAATTCCTAAACAATGACATTGATATAAATGAAATTGATTGTGATAACTGATGTTTTATTTAAATATGTCAAATATGTCAAAGCAATATCAAAAAGTTTCTATAAGAAGAAAAAGCCCTTTCTTCCTTGAAGGCAAACAATTTCATTAATATATTTAAAAAAAAAACATTTATATATATAGATTTTTTGAGCCAGGAACACTCTCGAGCGTCCCCAGAATATTATATTTGAAAGTGCAACACAGAAGTTCATGTAAATCAAACTTGATGCTTTTTCTCTTTCCTGAAGTCATCAATCTATATGTATACTGATATATTGCAGCTTTTTTTTATATCATAGGACGCAAACGAACAGGTGGGGCACCAGATGTTAAGTGATCACCACCGTCCATAGACACTCGCAACACCAGGAGAGTCGCAAGCGCGTTGCCAACCTGTATTTGAGGGAGGGGGAGTGGGGAAGGGGGAGGTGGGTTCTCCGGCGCTCCTACTGACCGAACGAAACGCAATAATGCAAGCACTGTTACTTCAGTTCGGTTTTCTGTGGGTCGGGTGGTAGTATCCCGGGCGAGCGGACACATTCATACTGCAGCCAGTAATCGCTTCAGCGTGGCTCTACCAACTCTAAAACTTTGCTCATAGCTGTACAAATATGACAATTAAAGAGAGGACGAGGTAACTCGTAGTGGACCTCCTAGACAAGTTCATTAACTCCGAGATATCTCGTTGTTGACAGTCACCTTGTTAAGTCCTGAAAGCGTAATAAACAATTATATTACATTCGCATTTAAAATATTAATTCCGGAAAGAATTCTCTAAATGTTATGGAAAGTAATATCCGAGGTATTAGAGACTAATTTAAAACTGGTAGGTTTTGATTACATTTAAAAACATAATCACAATATAATTTCTTGAATGCACGACAAAATGTGCACAAACTTCTTATCTATACTAATATTGTAAAGCTGGAGGGTTTGCTTGGTCGAATGCGCTAATCTCAAATACTACTGGTCCGATTTGAAAAATTCTTTCGGTGTTAGAATGCTTATTTATCGAGAAAGGTTATATGTTATATATCATCACGCTGAGACTAATAGGAGCGGAGCACCAGTGAAAAATGTTTCAAAATCGGGGTGTTTTTTCCTTTAGAGAGCTTCCGCTGCGTGTTAGCGTTACCCCAAATCAACTATTCCACGCGAATGAAGTCTCGGGCAGAAGCTAGTAAGTATATAACAATTCTAAAATACTATGTACTCTAAAAAGATTGATAATTCCTTTACGCAATTTATGTTAAAATACTATCCCGTATTTAAATATAAAATTTAAATTGTGTTCAATACAAATTCTCGTTATCAAATGGTGTTTCTGTGAGTTTACTAAATTTTTGGTGAAATCGGGGGAATTTGTTTCCGAATCCTCCTTGTTTATTTTCGTTAGCGCTTGGTTCTCTCGAGCCGGGGGGCTTTAAATTGTTGGTGAAACATCTCACTGAAAAGTATTATTTAAATAGATTAAACTGGCCGTTACAGAAGACAAAATCGATATGGTTCGCTCCGGGCCGCTTGGGGCAATAATACTGTTTGATCTTGGGAATCTTCGTTTTTGCATATTACTTTCACAGTTTTTTGAAGTGAAATCTTCTTCAGGCGCGTTGAGCTGTATTTTTGATAGGAGATAAAATTTTAATTTCGCGTGATGACATGCTAGTAAGTGTGTCCGACCGTATTACACTTGCGCGGCTTGCCTCAGACTAGCGACGCGTATTATAGCAATGTGTTTACATCTAATTATTAATATTTTGGACTAGCTGTGTCCGCGACTTCTTGTACTCATGACTTATGTAAAAAACAGTGACTAATAAAGTCATCTGAATATATGAAGTGCATTTTCTTATCTACTAAAGAAAAAATCACAGTTATTGCATTGTTTTTAATTTTCACTTCTGTTGGTAGCCCTTATCACTGCCTCGACCTTTTTTCCATTTATAGTTTTCCCCTTTGTATTTAGTTTCATATCCTTATAAATATTATAAACTTGCTTTTGTTAGTGGCTTCGCTTGCGTTTATGTAGATTTGATTCATTCATGGGGAACAGTATGTTTCTTCTGGATAAAGTAAGATAGTCTGTGTCCTTCTCTGTATGTAACAACGTTTATGTAAAATGGAACAATTAAAAGCGTGAAAGCACAACAAACACACACACCTTCATAGATATAATATTAGTTAGGGTCTTAGTACGTGAAGCTTGCTTGTTTGTTACGCTTTAAATACGCGACCGATCATTACAGAATTTGGCATGTACATTGTCAGGTTTACAGATAAGGACACTTGTTATTTTCATCTAACAAAAGTACTGCCCCTGAGCGACAAGTAGTAGTAGGCAATTAAAATTCAAAAGTAACTTTAGATACGTACATTTTAAACAAAAAATAAATATATTAGCAAAGAAAATCGTTAAGTTCAATTCTCAGTGTGATAATAGAGAGAATATTATTATTGAAATGTGTGAAAAGTGTTTGATAAAAAATGTTTTTTTATGTATTTAGGACAGCTAGTGACCAATACACATTTTTTAATATTAATCTAGGAACAATCTACAGGCCTAATAATATATACATTGGTATTTAAAAGCTGCCACAGCGTGTATGGTAGAAAGTTTCAATTAAAATCTCACAAAGGAAGATAGAATATAAACTAACATAAAATGAAAATATTGTAAAGAACTGCTGTATAAGAATATATCGTACAATGAAAATACTCGATACATAGAATCAGAAACATAAAATCAAAAGAATAACATAATAAAGTTACAAATTATTAAAAACTAAAATTTATAAGTTTCAGCAAAAATAATGCCTTTTCCTTGAATGTAGCCAACGAGTCACCAAAGATATTTGTTCAATATCTTTATTCTCTGTAAAAATGTTTCAATACACATGCCCTTATATATAGCGTTGATAAAGTTCTATTCGCTGTGTGAATTCCATATTTGACACAGAAAAATTGTTTGTTTAAAAAGCTTGAATATAAAATGAGATGAGAACTGCACAAAGATAATTCTGTAAGCAAACTTGTGAAATGTAAAATGAATGAGCACCTATCATTTTATTCAGCATATCTCGTGAAAGTTTTAAAAGATTTTAAAAGAGTTATGTTCGCGCTTCGCTTTACATAGTTACTTAAAACTTAATCTATTCATATAATAACTCTTCAGAGCTGAAAGTACGTCTATTGTGAATTGTATATAGAAAATACGTTATTTTAATATATCCATAGATTAAAGTATGATAAAAGATTCTATTATGTGACTTGAAAATTTTTAACGAGATTTGTTAATGCGGTGTTTGTGGTCTAACTCCTCCAAAATGCCTGGACGGATTTTTATGATAATTTAAATGTATATTTGATAGGTATGAGAGTAGGTCGTAAAGTATATCTCATACCTCTGGGTGATTAGGGTGTCTCCTATCTAGAAGTTTTTGTTATTTAATTTCTTTGACAGTTTTTCTTTTCTGTATTTTTTTTATTTGACATCAAAAAAATACCTATAACCCCAAATTTTTATCTTTCTAATCCGACATTCCCATTTTTTAATCGCGATTTTAGTATGAACAATATCCAAGTGATTATAAGGTCGTTCATATTTCAAACAAAACTAAACTATTGATGTTGTTGAATGACAGATGACGCTACGTCCGTCTCATTGAACTTTCTTCCACACATGCGTAAGCCATTCAGTAAACCAACTATGTACGAGTCCCTGAATCGTTTTGTTTCACAATTGGAAACGATGGCAGTCACTGTGATCGGGTTCTAGGTTTTTTAACATTTTTCGAGTATGGAAGTACAACTAGAACCGGTAAGTACCCAATTTCACGCAGACGAGACGTTGCGCGGGTCAGCTAGTATATAAATAGAAATCAATTGCCGAATGTACGAATAATATAAGCGCATATCAAAGTAAATTTATGAAAAATCATAGGGAACAATTTAGTTTAATCATCTCCATATAAAAAAGTGAGTCTGACGGAAGACAGTAGGGAGATTTTAAAACGTATTGACAGAATTGACAAGTTGACGTTCAGTTGTTTATTTGCCACTTTATTATTTATGGTCGTACCTACTGCACAGAGAAGATTTGGTCTTATTTCCATCGTGCGAAGCTTGGTCAAGTGAAATTTAATTATAAAGATTTCTGATTTCGATGAATGTTATTAAGAGCTTTGAATAGTAAGACCATGCGAAATGATAACTCATTGGTAGCATGTTTCAATTCCACGTGAAACGATATGTGATATTGGTTTTATGTTGATATAGTTATACACGTGGCCATTTAATCCCAACTATGCATAGCTTGTAAATAATTAGAAGAATAACTGATTGATATATCATCCAAAATATTGCGGCTAAGGACGTGACAGTTTGCATGCATTTTTACTCTTTTACAGAGTAGGTGAGCACTAAGAAAGGATTTTTGGAAATACAACCCCTGAGGTGGTGAGAATGTCGATGATTTTTTTTTCCGAACTGACTACGCTATTGACCGAGCAAGGTCTTAACAACTTCACGAATTTTTTTATGAAATTCGGTCATTTTTCCGTTAATAAGCCAGTCAGTTCGTTAGTAATTCTTTTATGTATATAAGTATAAAATAAAGAGCCAAAAATAATTACTCCGTATAAAATACGTATGAAACCGCGGGATATTGCTATTAAATTTATAAATTTTATAAAACAAAGTCGTTTTTCGTGTCTGTTTGTATGTTCCCTTAGCTCTTGGAAACTATGCAAAGAATTTTGATAGTGTTTTCATTATGGTTTAAAACATTTCTATCAGAAGGTTTATATGTATAACATTATCTTTATATATAAATTTCTTCTGTACGTGTGTATGTCACCGAACTCCTCCTAAACGGTTGGACCGATTTTGATGTAATTTTGTGTGCGTATTCCAGTGGATCCGAAAATGGGTTAGATAAACAATAGGTGGCGCTGCGGTTGACTTTTAGGATTTTTTTTATTATCAAGGCAGGACAACGTCCGCTGGGCCCGCCAGTAATATATAGAAAGTAGATAAAAGTCGGCGAATTCGTATGAATTACTAAGAAGCAGTTTTCGGGCGTTTACAACTTTACATTGGTAATGCTGACTAAACCTTCAGAGATGCATAAAACCAGTGTGAATACCATAACCTCATACATTTTAAAATATCTACAGGAAAGGCTACAATAGTATATATCTATCTCCTAAAGATAATCCACAGCAATCATTTATATCTTTTACATATTATTGAAGAAGCAGTGATTATTTGCAACCCTATTTTAACGAATATGAGTATTAATGATCATCAAATAAAAACTATTAAAGCATTTAGATATATTGGGCATTTAACGTAGATCAAAACTGCCTTTGCCAACATATCATTCCAATGAATACCTTAGAAGATATCATAGATTTAATATTACGAGAAACAAAAGAAAACTTTTTGGGTGAAAATTCTAACGAAGCTTGTGACTTTGAAAAACTGCAAATATCAAAGTGATAAAGAAAAGATCTGAATCGTTTAGAGACTTATAATTCCATATTAATACATGCACCAATGAGAAATCGGAACGAGACACTAGTAATTAAAAAAAAGAGCGAGTAAGAGAAAGTAATATATTTCTAAGCTATGTCACATAAATAAAGCCAATAAACGCAATACCTGACTGTAGGTAGGTAGTGTAGGTGAGTTAGCAGAAGGTAAACAAGCTATAAGATTAATTACATGGATGGGCAAAAACAAATGAGACGTAAATGGGACCAATCAATGTGAGTCGAAACGCGACTGTATACACAAAGGGAATAAGTAAGCACTGTAATAATTGAAGTCACGGGTGGATGAAGGCGATATGGGACATTTTTTCAACCTTATAACATAAACTCAACTGTCATATCCATTCCGCCTAATCCATCCTTACAAGGTTATCGCAAATAGGCTTAAAAATGAAAATAATGGAAAGTACGCAAATTATATGCATTTTTTATATCATAAGAGGCAAACGATAGTTAGTTAATGTTAAGTGATGATCACAGTCCATAGACACTTGCAGCACCAGGGGAGTCACAAGTGCGTTGCCAATCTCTGTTTGGGGGAGAGGGGAGTAGGTAAGTGGGGGAGAGACTCGTTGTGTCATGTTTGTTAGGTGTGCCATGAAGTTGTGTATTATGAACCATATAATGTAATCATTACATTACATAGTATAAAACAAAGTCCCCTACCGCGTCTGTCTGTCTGTTCGCGATAAACTCAAAAACTACTGAACGGATTTTCAATCGGTTTTCACCAGTGGATAAAGTGATTCATGAGGAACGTTTTGGTATATAATTTGTCAAGGATTTTTTTATAGTCAGGGCAGGACAACGTCTGCCGGGCCCGCTAGTCAAAGATATAACCAAACTTTAGAGCGTATTTCTATAAAATGACTTTGTGAAATATTACTTCCATCCACTCGTATCTTCAATTCTTCTTTGTTACTATGTTACACTACATCTGATGGTAGAGATACCTAATACATATTCAAAAGATAAAGATAAGTTTAAGATATGATACAGCTTCAAAAGTACTACGATCACCAGGAGACCAACTATTCACCATCAGTTGTCACTGATAGTACCGGATTACTATCTCTTAAGTGAAGAACCAATTATTACAGAAAGAAGGGGACAAGGGAGACACCAAAGTTATTTATAATTACAGTAGGGTAAAAATACGAAATTGCAAACGTACTAATTTGCACGCAGACAGTTAATGTAAAGATGTAGATATATAATAACAGTACATTCAAATACGTAAACGTATTTTATGTCAATATTCATCAAAACTTTATTAATTAAGTTTTCAAATTTCTAAGTAAGACTCATCAAAGTGTGATACGTCACTTTAATATACGCTTTATATTTATAACCTAAGAGACAAGATTTACGAGCAGTGTATTGTAAATAATGTATAATAGTAATATTTCATAATAATTTTGCTTAAAAGTTCTAGGTAGATTTACGAGACTTGGCTGTTCCATTTGTTACTGTCCGTTCAATCATTTATTTTCTAGATTAAAAATATAAGTCTCTCCAAAGTTGTCGGGTTCCTGTTTCCCGACGATAGGAAGTTCTTTAATAATTTATTTCGGCTTTACCTTTTTCTACTAATAGGACTCATAAATGATACTTATTAATCGACGTTATTATATGTAAAAAAAAAATAATAAGATTTCTATGTATTATGAAAATAAAACATAAGCATCATAAGTTTGCAATTTATTCATTTTACATAAAGTATATTTCTTAATAAAAACATAACCTAATAACTAATAACTACTTTCTGATTACTTCTATGTTCGCCCAATATGTAATTTAGAACTAATACAAGGTTTCGTAAGCTTTTATATATTTCGGTATATCAGACTGCATTTGTATTTACAATTTAATTATGAAGTATGAAATTTGCTGCATAGAACTGATCTGTAAATAAATTCTCGAACAGTTATATATATTTGCCCATGAAGTTTTGTTGGGTTACTGTAGTCCTCAAAGCTTTATTAAGGCATGATCATATGTTTTTTTTCTGCTTACATACTCAATTTGCTTAAAATGTTTTACCTAGAATACTATAGGATTGACAGCAAGTGCAGTATACCCACAACCTTAGCTGTGTTAAAAAAACCTCTATTTTTCTAATATAAATTGTAATTGTAGGCAAATATCTAAACCTTCCTCGTGAATCACTTTATCTACTGATGAAAACCGCATGAAAACCTGTTCGGTAGTTTTTGAGTTTATCGCGAACAGACAGACAGACAGACGTGGCAGAGGACTTCGATTTGTAACATGTAATAATGATGTATTCTGAATGCCAGTAAAATGAACAATTTAGAAATAAATCACTACAAATGTTGCTAACATAAAAAAGTGTGTGTGTACTTATGCACACGCGTTAGAAGTTATACTTCTTTGGCGTTAACAAGATAAAACTCTTTTCAAAAATTTTATCTTTCGCCTTATTCTACGTTTGTAGAAAAAACGACACTAACAATAGAAAAAAGGTATTTAATACATTGAAAGTTTTAATACAAAAAAATACAAAGAAACAAAATGTTGACTATAGCTAACTTCAGGGTGTCGGTTTTTCATGAGGGTGTGCGCGCGCATCGTAAAAATTTACTCCCATCATTTTTCCCTAACGCGCCAAAAGAAGTATAACTTCAATAACATATTTATTGTATTCGGCTCAAGAAAGGCTATATATACTATATACATTTACAGAATTTTAAACCTTAATAACTATATCCGTATAACCCAATTCCAATAAAGCACGAATGTAAGGGAACGGAGTAATTCTCATTAAATTTGATGCTTATGCATTAAGTATTAATTACAGTGTTTATGCTACATAATAAATATACTAGTTGTCTATCTTAACATCAAGTGGCTCATCTCCGTAACATAATATACGATTCTGAAAGCTATCATTCAGGATTGAACTTAATTGTAGTGGTGATACTTTATTTACTGACCCTTATTTAATAGGTTCTGTGCTTTTTCAAATTAAATGGTAATTAAAATGCACGCATTAATAATGTTAAAGTATAAAAAATACATTTTGATTCTTATATTTTAAATACCTTCAATTCACTATACCGAAAGAAAATAATGCATTTGTTTTATGCAAATAAATTAACCTAGGCGAAGACAATTTTCTGAGTCCCTATTTTATTATAATTAATAGGCAAATGTTACAATACATTCTATAATATTATTTACAGGATAGGTTGTATGAAAAATAAAGGAATTTTGAGACTGTTTCCACTTTTTATTTTACATGTATTGTAGTGGTATAAAAGTTCGTATGAATATGTTAGCCGATATCAATAACTTTGTACTCATAAAGTGGTTCTATCATTTCGTGGGAAGACCGTCTTTTGTCTAGATTCACTGTGTGACATCTTTATTTTTTTATTGTAATTACCACTGAACCTTAAAATTCATTAACCATTTTTAATTTATCTCTGTTATATTATACCATTACTGCTTATCTTAACTCTGAGTAGTCCTCTATCCGACAGTGAGATTTTCGTCAGAATTGGTTCTGGCGTTTCGGAGGTTAACGTAGACAAATTTCAATTATATTTTTATTCATAAATTCTGCAGTAATTATGTTATTAGTTTCATTATAAGTATTGGCAGTTTGTTTCGTTATTTCCTAAATGTTTATGACCCGCATAAGAATGTAAGTAAATATATCAATAAAAGTAATAAACGAAGTAAGCGGGAAACGTGTAAGTATGTTTATCGTACTGGCATCGCTTTCAGAGATATCTCAGTTATAATAAATAAGCAGTGTTCGCTGTATATATTGTTTTAGCTACAAGAAAACGTTTTTGTCCATAATTTTTGTAGTCATTTTGACCCGCATGATCAGGTTTTGAAACGAAATATATAGGAACACTTTTTTTTGCGATTTCCAAAGTAAGTCAATAAGTGTTTTGACTTTTATAACAAACAGAATCGATTAATGTCAGAAAAAATTGGGATCAATTTGTAAATATTTTTTTGTGTAAATTGCCCTTGGTACCTGCACATTTTTTTTTAAATATCTGTGAATGATGATCGATTTTTTTTATAAAATCAAGGATAATTTCTTAAAATGTTTTCATGTTGCTCCAACGACGAAGGTACCTTTTTTTTTTTTAACGTGGAGAGAAAATCCATCATGGACTGTCAGGCCCCCGGGGGAGAGCCCCACCTGAACCGACCACCAGCCTTTGTGCTGCCACGCAGGGGTGATGCCATTCGGCGACTTTAACTGGCTAAAACTCCACGACAACCAGCGACTAAGGTACCTAACTTTACCCTGATCTTTAAAACAAAATCCTTTTTCATATATATATTAAGGTCAGTAAATCTGAGTCCTGAATTTGTCGTTTTATTTTACTGAGTTGTCTGGTAGTAGGTAATCTTGTAAGTTTTATTGCTAGACACTCCCGACCTTCAGTTTCTAGGTTTACACCATTATTCCCCAACGATTGGCGGGAAATGTAGTTGGTTAAGTTTATTTTCTTTATATTGTAACTAGTTGATACCTGCGACTTCATCTGCGTTGTTTATTATATTAACTTAATTTACTAACACAATATTATTAATTTACTAAAATAATATCTTATTTTATTGTATAGAAAAAAAAATGAAAAAAAATTTAAAGCGAAAATATACTTTGCATAGAAAATTTCTTTAGAAATAAAAACAAATCGTAAAAGGAGAAAAACTAAAATATTTCGTTTAAAATCTATCCAGCAGTTATTTCGTGATGCATGCAAAACCGCAGGTCTCTATCTATTGATATAGAAAATAAGTCTATCTTACTGTAACTTACTAAAACTGGATAGAAGTGGTCCAAATAAGTGGTCGAAAAAAAGGAGGCAGAGGGTTCGTGATTTTAGTTTGTATTTATAATTAACTTTTGCTGTGTCTATACATTTTTATTACTATCTTTTTCATTGTTATATATTTGTACGTATGTATGTAAGTAATTATGTATGTATGTATATTTATGTTATATATGTATTTGTTTTATATTATATATTTATGTTATATATATGTATTTATTTTATTATAATATTGTATGTATATATTTATTTATCCATTTTCTTCTGTTTTGTTTATATAGGCACTACCTACAAAAGTTTTTGTTTAACATCAATACCGCTGGTTAGCTGGAAGAAAATGCCACAAGGCATTAAGCTCGCCAGTGTACAAATCAAGAGTGCAATAAAGAATTCATTCATTCATTCAAATACCTTAATGACTTTTAAAATTTTATTAAGGTATATTTTTAAACGTTCAAATGGAGCATAAATTATATAAAACAAGTGATAGAGAAAAAATGGTATAGTTCTGACTTTCATAAACGCATTCTTAGGAAATAAATTTGATAAAGTAATTTTGTTTATGATATCATTACTTAATTTAACGTATATGGTTCGAGCGATTGATGTATAGAAAACCATAAACCTCGAATCAGGAATATCTGTAATTCTCTATGAAAATAGTTAACCGTATGATAATTAAAAAGAAGAAAATTTAATTGAGAACTGCACCTTTGGGGTTATAACTGAAAATACATTATATTCATAGGGATAATTATTACCTATATCTTGTAAATAATAAATAGTGAGTTACAGAAGCTTTTATCAGATAATGTCTATAAAAAAAGTAACCACTTTCACCAACCGTACAAGTTTTATAAGCCAGTATAAATTATCGATTAGACATAAAGTCACAACCTATCATTCACTACATACAATAGCTATTATCCGTCGACAAAAGGAACCAAGTCTTACAGTATAACCTAGTAATCAATTTTATAGAACTGCTGACAATATATAAATGGTATATTTTAATATTGCGAGGCGGAATTCTTCCATTCACGTATTATGTACAGTGGGCGCAACGAATTGTCCGACTGGGTTGCGACAGCCATATTACGTTTATTTGAGTGTAATAATGAAATTAACACTACTAATTTAGACTCTCAAATCCGACTGTGGATTAAAACCTTTGCCTCTTTACTCTCACCGTACATTTTCTAGATTTAATACTAAGCACATCCATTTCAATTCCATGATTTGAAATTCTTTGACTGGTATTCTTTATAAACTAGCTGATGCCTATGATTTCTTCTGTGTTATTTATTATCTTAATAAATCTTATAAATTTAAAATAAAATAAATCTTATGCACAGGCAAAAGTAGACAGACTTCCTTTCTCCTACGCATGCCCACCACACCGCTTGCATCACTTCTCCACGTTAGGGAAACAAAAAAACGTCGTGCTTTTAAAAATTGTAATTAATTAAAACTTTGATGTTAAATGGAGATATCGACGTAATTTGATTTTAGATAAATACCAAGTCTCTAAATAAAATTGAAAAAACGACCGAAATCTGTCCGATAGTTATCATAGACCAGTTCCCAAAGTGTGCGCCGCGACGCCCTGGTCCGCCGTAGAAAATAAAGAGGGGCGCCGTGACAAAATACCAAACTTAGAAGTTCGCCGCGGGCTCAAAAAGTTTGGGAACCCCTGTCATAGACCATTTTGAACGAAAATTTAACAATTATTCGAAAAATCGCAATAAAATTGAAGTTTCTTTTTGAACCTTTAGTGCAGTGTTTTTCAAACTTTTTCTTGACACGGCCCCTTTAGTATGAAAAAAATATTTCGCGACCCCCCTGCCCGTTGTTTTTCTTTCATGTATTTTATTTTGTGAGAAATATTCAATTTAATATATTTATTCATTTTCATAATTAGGGTTCGGATAAATACATAAGACTTCTCCTAACTTTGTTGTTTATTTAATACAAATGATTATGACCTTTAGTTAACATTTTTCTTAATAAATTTTATAAAACTTTATTGTTTTTTTTACTGCAGCAGCTTTTCCAACCTTTTACAACTCCGCTATAGAAGCTTCACGACCCCCCTAAAGAAGCATCGCGACCCCTTTAGGGTCGCGACCCACACTTTGAAAAACACTGCCTTAGTGCAATACTATAATCTAAAGTATGTATTAACAGTGTGTACTGAAGGCTACAGACATTATAATTAGAGCTTATATTAGTAATTATAGTTTATTTTTGCATACATTGGTTACAATTAATAATACAATTTTATTCAATACCATATTTTGTCTAATACTCAACAAATCGATATTTATTTCGAAAGCGTAAAATATATTCCACAAAATACTTATGCGAAACGATGTTACAATGAACAAATTCGAACTAATTACGGTTTCTGTTCATAATTACAGTCTCATCGCAAAGAAGTCATAATGTGACAACTTTATCAGGCACAGTTCACAGGCATTCTGACTGCGAACTCGTATGTGAGTTACGGTGAATGTTTAACTTTCGCAGTCGCTTTCAGAAATCACATAACTTGGGGATTGAATAAACATTACAAGTCAAAGAACAAATGTTACTGATCTTGTGAGATGAACCCTTTTGTTCATAATATTAAAAAAAAAACCTTATTAATAGTACGTGAATAATACTGTATGTAGATATTTGAATAGATTTATCTATACTTACTTGTAATAAAAATGAAGTGTCTGTATGTAATATCGAAATAACCAATTTTTAATGATTGGATATGAAGGTATACTTGCTACTGATGATAAAAATGCAACTGTTAAAATTGTGTCTGTCTGTTTGTTCCGGATTTGTTACGGCTGAAGAATTGTTTTTGAAAGAGCATTTCTGAAATTATACATGTTCTCACGATTGTATATTTCGTTAACATGTTATTATTAAACCTGGGATTATGTTTTTATACATAGTTCTTTAGTTTTAGATGTATTTATTGGCTTGCGTTTTGAAATTACGGATTACAACCTTTAATAGTTCAGAATCTAATGTTAGCTCCGTAAAATTACAGTAACGGATCTGATAAAAGACTACAAATGGCCTCATCACACAAACGCGTTTGAAGAACGAGGTCTAAAAGGAACAGTAAAATTTATGGCAAAAATGAGGCTTCGTTTAAATATACGTGTATGGCTGTTTGTTATATTAGAAAACTTATTAAACACGGCTTGAAGTAATACATTTGAGTTCTAATTTAAGATCTTTATGTGATTAAAAATAAAACTACAAAGAAGTGTCTCATATATTTTCTTTTCATTCGTGAAGTGACTAACTACTGGATTGACCGTCAGTTCATTTAATAACCTCCGACATGAAGCATGTTTTTTTTTAAATAAAACAAAATTAGCGGTGCAATTTAGATGTGTTTCAATATAATTATTATTCTAAAACATATAACTTAGTATTTACGCCAGAAAATTGTACACAACGACTATATAATTTTGCTCCGGAAAAATCCTTTGTAGAGCACGCAGCCTACTTATGAAATCTAGTCGTATGAAGAACGGGTGCTGTCACGTTTTACATCTTTCGACGTAATTTCACACATATTACGAGTATAAATTTGCAGAACGGCTCTAGCCATAATAAGAAGGTGGCAGTTATAGTGAATTTAAACAGAATGACAAATATCATGTTATAAAAAGCTTTATTTATTTACTAGCGACTATTTTTTTCTACGTGATAAAATCACTTATGGATACCCACCCGAGGGAGTGAGTTGGTTTTGTCCGACTCGCACGGACTAAAACCCCACGGTGTGCGTCTGCCGCTAAGGTTGGGGTGAAACGAGAATATCTACAGACTTCACTGTGCCACTCCAGCGGTTGGCCCAGAAGCAGAAAATGCCACCACCGGCCTCTGTCCTTGTCAGAAGACGACCGTGTACACACCGGCCGTCTCCTCCTTCCGCCGGACCTGTGCAATGGGAAGATGGCCCCACCAACCCATCTTCCCTAGGCTCGGTTACGGTGGCGGGAGGAGGCGCACAAACTGCCGCCCCCTCCTGCTGGTCTTTCGTTGGCGGAGAGGGCCGCTTAGAGGGTCCTCCTCGCAGACCCATTCCGCCGTCTGCTTCTTCGAGTAGTGCTCCTCGCTGAATGTGGCCACAAAATTCCATACATCCTCACTGCCGAGATGGCGTTCACCACGCTCGGCTGCGAGAGATCCTTTCCTACCGTCGCGATCAGAGTGCGGCGCTGATTCTCCCACGCAGCACACTCAGACAGAGTGTGCTGCGCGGTGTCCAGTTAAACGCCGCACTCATGACACAGGGAGGTTGGCTCCTTGCGTGCTATCTGGTGCAGGTAGCAACCGAAGCACCCGTGCCCGATCAGCGCCCGCACCCGTAGGAACGTCAGGGAGCCCCACTTCCGTTCACACCAATCGGGCAGGACCGGGCGGATGGCGTCGATAGTTGTTCTACCGTACCGCGCGTCCGCTAGGTCCCACCTCCACATCTCTATCCTCACTTCCCTCTGCTTCTTTCTCTGCTCCTCTATTTCCCAGGGAGCTAAAGGCTCCCCCATCCATTTCTTAACCGCTGTATACGGCGATATACGGCGGCAAGCACCTTCGTCTTCAGCTCCCAGGGAAGGAAGCCGGCTAGCACCATGGCCGCCGCCGAGGACACCGTTCAGTAGCCTCATATTACCCTCAACGCCACGGTGCACTGGGCACTTCGCAGCGCACGAATATTGGTGGAGTTGAGGGCATCCACCTATAACACCTATATATAACACCTCCCATGTAGAGGCGACGGCAGGCGGCACCTGGCATCTCCGTGTTGGAAGGAGTCGTCTGAGCACAGCTACCGCTCCGACTATGCGCGGTCCAAACCCCTTAAAGTGGGAACTCAAGGGGCCGGTATGCGGATGCACTCAAATATACTCGGGGTCATGAAAGCTACGTAAGAATCTTCACAGAAAAAACTTTATTTATTGAGCGTAATTTAAGTCCGAGAACTCGGTGTGTTGTTTTTGTTGTCTCTTATAGGGTTAAGTTAATGTTACCCGAAAACTCCTCTCGATTATCTCGTATTTTATTATAAGAACGCTCATAAGAACGTGTATTCAAATTTCATGACAACCGGTTGAGTACTTAAGGCATGAAAATGTAACAAGCAAAATAACTTTCTCATTTATAGTATTGGTTAGGATAATATCCTTTCGAATATAGGTTCTTATGTTTCGAGCGTACAGGAAGGTATTAACCGTTTCGTTTGGGACTGCAACACGTTAACCCCAATGGAAAATGGAAGATGACATAGTTATACCAGTTTCGCCCTACGTTCACGGGCACTGGAACAGCTTCTGTTCTTTCTTTGATCAAGGTTAATGGTCTCTATTGAAAATAAGCTCCACTACCGATAAGTGCCTCTGACGTAAAGGGTAAAGAAAATAAAAATAGAACGAAATTACTTCACTCAGAACGTACGACGCTTCTTAATCTAAAAACTTATCATTTGTTAGTATTCTGTGTTCGTATTCATCTTGGGTATTTAAATTTATGTGAATAAATATAGACAGCTAGTATTTTAGCATTTAAATTGCTGAATAAACTTGATGGTTATCTATGTTTGTAAAAATATATTTTTAATTTTATTTTGAAATCGCAGGCAAAAACTAGTTTACTACAATTTTAACTCTACACCACAATCGGATCGGATCGGATAGAAAAAGAAGTTAAAAAGGTTCCATAATGTTCGTATCAGTTACGAAGAACGATAAATAATTAATCGAATATTACCCCAATAAGAATATATAAAACGTATTAAGTGTATTAATTTCAAAATAATATGATGGTATCATAATTAATCTAATATATATAAATTTTGTTACCTGCGTTATTTGTGTATAATTAAAGATAAACATACGTAAGCGTATATTCTCTATATATAATTATTATAATTTGCCGCGGTTCAGTAACCGTTTTAATGCAGATACCATTTCTGAGTATCGTATATGCATACTTTATGATTTTTTAAATTTTCGGAACGTCAAGTAGTTTCCCTGCACAATGTTTTATCAAAAGCGGATAAGAAATTAAAAAATAATGTTTTTGAAGATTTTTACAGGCATTTAACGAACGTCTCAGATACTCTTTTCCATAGGATTAAAGCAGTATTAATAAATTTTTACCGAAGTATTTTTTTTTTCGAACTAATTACGCTATTGACCTAGCAAGGTCTTAACAGATTCACCGGACTACTAAGGCGAGCGCTTAAGGCACTCAGCCGATTTTGTTTGACAACTAGCTCAAGGGTGCACGGCACACCTCGGCTTGAGCTGTTGCCTAATGCATGCAATTCGCGACCTATCTGAGCTAAGCTAAGCTAACTATTCATACATATATGAGTCGTTGAAACATATATGTGTACCAGGCATACATACTTCAACAACTCATATATACTTCGTATCGGATAATTTTCTAAACTGTTTCAGTTAAAAATAAAACCCTTCCACTTGTATGTGTAAGCGTGTATGCGTGCACGTGTGTGGAGGTGATAATTTCAGTGATGTAAGATTTTGTGGCACTGTATCGCACGAGCAGCGCACTCAAGGGTGCCACGCCGAGGGAACGGACCTAGGTTTGAACCGCTGCCGAGGGGGGCCTAATCTGGTGTGCGGGAGCGAAATTGACCCCCAGACCACGGTGGCGTGATCTGTGGTTACGCGGGTGTGGGCGTGAACACGCTCTGTTTGGAAAGACAGGCTGGTACTGATCGTTCACTGCCGTTATTTCATCGGGAGGGTCGGTAAAAATATGTCGCGGACGACTTTTATAATGTGCAGCGTTCGGTACGGGTTCGTATTTTGCGGCGGATGCCACTAACGGACTAGGATGATTCACGGCTTTTTCAAAATAACTAATCGTAAGTGATTTTACGTACACCCAGATAGAAGGCATCTCTAGGTCCCTATAGAGATCGACTCTCCGGGCGTACCACGGGGCACCGGCCACTTTACGTAAAACGCGGTTTTGAAGAACATGCAACTTATGAAAATTATCTTTCGACATATGCGCAAAAACAGGACAACTATATGTCATAATAGGATGTCCGAAGTAATTTAAAATCAGTAATATAAGAATTAAGTAGTACTGACAAAATAGTAAATTAAAAGACAGCCTACACCTAAACCAGATAAAATACGTCGATACAACACAAAACTTTTTTATAGGCAGATAATAACTATGTCTCATTACAGTAACCAGTTTTTGATTTGCCACATCACGTCGGGGAATAGATCGAGGTAGTGGGCATCGGTTTCGTATAACGTTTTTTGCCTATCGCAGTCATTACGATGTGCGACAAAGAAAACGCGTTGCAAAACCGAAGAAAGCTGATCTTAGCCGAATGTCTCACTTATCTCTCTGGCGTGCGAAATCAAATGCCGGGTACTGTACAAAAATGGTAATAATAAAATTTTATATTGGTTTCATAAAAACGGTAATTAGTTATAAAAATTACGTTTAAAAAGACTACGAAAATAAATTAAATCACAATTTTATTACAATTAATCACAAAATTAGTTCCCATGAAAAAACAACATCATTGTTACGAGAATTAAGTCACGGGCATTAATTAGTAAATAAAAGGGGTCAAGAACATACATTTCCAATGTGAATGCCAAGAAAGGTTTTATTAAAAGAAAGTTCTGGCTAGTTGCCTACCGTGGAACTGATTTGTTCTGTGAAAAATCTGATCATTATCCCGAGTGCACGTTATTATTAGGTTTTATGTATATAACTTCCAACTGCCGGATTTTATATTCGCCATAAATATTTTGCGGCAGTAACATCAACGCGAGAGGGCTTCTAATTTCGCGAGTTTATGGTATTTGTTTGTGACAAAGCTCCCCCGTGTTTTATATAATGTCAAATATTTTCACAGAGCTCGTTTTCGAGAGAGTTTCACGTGGAATTATGGTAAAATAATACATTCATTCGTTATGTCGTTTTATTTATGTTTCATATTTCGAAGAATATGTTGAAATATTTGACGTTAACTTATCTAAACTTATATACTCCATTTGCCTTAGAACAGTGTATATAATAACTTTTATATCTACATTATCCACTATATCTGTACAGCCAACACTGTAAAAGGAAGAAAAATTTCATAATATTCGCAATCTTTTTTTATATTATAGGGGACAAACGAATAGGCGGGTGCCTAATGATAAGTGATCACCGCTGTCCAAAGACACTAGCAATACAAGGGGAGTCGCAAATGCGTTACCAGCCTTGTTTGGGGTAAGGGGGAGGGGGAGGAGGTAGGGGAGAGTTAAGGGGAGGTGGTCCTCCGACGCTCTTACTGACCAAACGAAACGCAACAATGCAAGCACTGTTACTTTATGTCGGTGTTTCTGTGGGTCGGGTAGTAGTACCCCGGGCGAGTCGACCCATTCATGCTGAAACCAGTAATAGCTTCAGCGCGGCTCTGCCATCGACATTTAGTATCATCTTTAAAAAAAAAAACTTTTCTTTTGGAAACGAAATAACTGGAATACTTCTAACTTTGTATTGATCTTTTAGTATTATACAAAACAGATACTCATGAAAAGATGGCAATGTACACGAAATAAAGCCAAAAAAGTGTTCATCGGCAGAAACAAGAGTATAAATTTATGATAAAAAAATTACCCCTTGTCAATATATCAATCAATCACGAAGTTATACGGAGGATAGATCGGCCTTGTAATAAAAACAGCTTATGAATATTGTGTGATTTCGCGTGGTAGAAATTAGAATGCGTAAGGTTTTTTCTTTATTAGCAATGTAGTATTTATATGTATTTATTATGAGTTAACCGTGAAAGCCATAAAAAAACATTTCTGTAAAAATTATAGACCTACTAACTTCTATCGATTCAATACAACCCAATAACCTTTTTATCGATTTGTATTTTCTAAAATTTTATAATCACTACTTAGCCCCTATATAATAGTGTAATGATATGTAAGGTAGATTATATTCTGAAAAGTGATCTGCTATTAAAATGTCATTCAAATCAATTCAGCTGCTTTGGAGATTGGACTTCTACACTTTCAGTCTACTAAATCTAACTACTGCAATAACTAAATCGTCTGGATATTTTACGTTTTTTGATCTCTAGTTTATTATTATATATATCCTATTACTAGTGTTATTAGGCTTAATTCTACTTTCACAATTCTAATATTCTGCTTAAGATATATTTGAAGTTTGAAATATCAAGCTCGTATTTTGCAAATCTATCTTGCCAAGCACGTAAATTGAAAATACAATACATTACGAAATACTTCACACGTCAATCTTCACACTCACCAGTGTATATTATTGCTCCTATATTATAACAACAATGAAGAATCATTTAGGTTAAACGAAAAATATTTTGGGAAAATTTCATGGCGCAACTGAAAATCATCCGTAATTTCCTCCGGGAAATGTATTATTTTACTTCTTTGTCTGTTTTCCGTTCATTTGTTTTATCCAGAGAATGCTATGGCTTCTCTATTCACCTGTTGATAGGTAGAATAACGTTATTCCGATAAAAAATTATTATTATTTATTTATTGAGCTCTTTTACAGAGTACATGTTTTCAGAGACAATATTTTGATGAGTAATTCTGTTTATGAACCTAACACTTAGTACTAATGTGTTAGATGGTTCGATATATTTTTCTATAACTCCTATTACGGCCACAATATTTCAAGATGAAAATCTGTAAGCGGTGTGTGTTTTGAGTGATGATTTATGGTAATGAGATTTGGTTGCTGAAGATGGCCATAAGGATGCTCAAGGATAGTCGAAATACAATGGAGAAAGATGTGCTGGGAATTTCTTTGTGTGACAGAATTAAAATTGAGGAGATCCGCAGAATAACTAAAAATGATACTATACTAGGCATATACCTGCTACTGGTAGACAAAGTGTTGGCAGAGCTCTTGTAAATAACCGTAAATGGCACCTTATTAAAAAAATATACGCGCCTTATGCGAATTAGATATTTATTATAATGATTATGCTCGTCACGTTCTAATCTATATCTTATTTAAATACAGTATAAACTCCATTTAACTCCACTCTATTTTACGACAAACTCCCTAAGACGTTGAAATTGTCTCTCTTTAGATGCGTTACTTTATTGTGCATACAATCATACACTCTATGTAGCGTCACGCCGATTTTCAATAACAATAGGTCATTATTTAACAATAAACAGCACCTTCTAAGTTATAGAAATAAATAAGAAATGGCAACATCGAAAAGAAAAGTACGCTGCAATTGACATTTTTAACGTTGAAGTCGAAGTTCCTTTACGTTAATCCCCGATAAAACTTTGAAATTTAGAGGAGAAAAATATGTGGGAGTAGAACTCTCTATGTAGCGCGTCACACTGCTTATAGTTGTTAATATGAATATCACAGAAAAAAGGAAGCTAGTGGTAGGAGTTAAATAAAAATATCTGTAGCATTTTAAGTCCATCATACAATTGCCAGTCACATATAAAGAAAATAAACCAGGCTAGATCTGTTAAATTTTTTGAAGAAGAGTTGCGAATGCGGGTTACCGTATTAAAGAGAGGAAAAATCTTACTTCTTGTCGACGACTGGCCTCTATACCCTCTTATATATAACTTTCAAAATATAGTTAACATTTTTTCCAACAAACACGACTAGTGTTTTACAACAATGGATCAAAATGTATTTTAAATGCTCAAGAGTCCTCATACACAAGGAAAATATTGATGGATATAGTCCAGTGGTCGGCAAACTAGTCATCCAAAAGAGCCAGATATAAACAATACAATACCGATTTTTTTTTTTAACTTAAGCTTTACTTTAGTAGATATATTTGTATCGAAATAATTACGATTAAAGCTTGCTTTTTGCTTAATATGTCTTTCTTGAGAGCGAATAGTTTTGTTATTGTTGCTTTCTAAAAATGTGCCTATATTCCTCCTATTTTTTCGTCTTTTACAAGACAAGTTAATATATAATATTCCGTGTAGAAGAGCCACAACTATAGAGTGAAAGAGCCGCATGCGGTTACCGAGCCGCGGCTAGGTGAGCTAGTTCACTCTAAGGCTAAAACGTCTATTAACACACTGCACGCAGTAAATTATTTTATCAAAAAGATAGAGAAGTGACAGTAACAATTATACAGTATTTTTTTCGTCATGCGGGACTATATACCAGTTCTACAAGTGATGGAGTAGAAACGGGATCAGAGTTCGAATGACACAAGCTGAAAAGTCTCCCGTGACAGTGCACTGCATCATAGGTGCGTTGCGGCCAAACGTATAGACATTTTCATAAAATTCGTAACTTCCAATTCGTCGTTTCATTGACCTTTGTAACTGATTGATCGTACGTGTTAGTCACCAATGGATATATATTTGTTAGGCTCTCCTAGAAATGCCAGCGATAAATCGGCCAGACGGCTAAAGACGAAAAGTCCCGGCGGGTTAATCTCTGTGATATGACTATTGTCGGTGATAAATCGTTACTCTGGTATCTAAGGAAAACAGAATAGGGCTTTGTTAACTTATTTTGGCTATTGTGAGGTAGATTTATACTTTCATTCAAATAAATATTTTTGGTTATGCACAGTGTAGAAGTCAAGAGTGCTGTGTGAACTATAATGATATTTGCATACATTATACTAACCAGAAGAAGAAAATGAGACCAAATCTTCCTTTACAGTACGACCGTGTAATGAAATAAAATCTTAACTAAACCACTGAATGTTAATCAGTCAATACTGTGAATATTTTTGGAGATCTCCCTACTTCTTCGTACTTCGTCTTTTATCACTCACTCACTCACCCACTATTTATAAGGAGGTCTTTTAACCCATTTTTTTTTCATTTTTCCGTACTATTTCTTTTCATACAGACCTTGTCCTGACTACTGCAAAGAACAAAAAATAATTAGTGAAAGAGGTGCAACTGTTCTTAAGTGCTGCGCTTACATACATTTAGCAATTGATTTATAATTATATAGTCCATATGCATGTATATATACATAATATTCCGGAATGACAGGATTCGAATTTATGTCGGTAAACGCGGTATCTGAACATACTGCCACCGCGCTGTGCCATCATCCATCATTATTGTTTGTACAAATAACAATTTGAGGTAATATTAATATTCCACGCGGTTGAAAGCTTTTACTGAATTTTAACGCGAACATTTTATATGATTTAATATTTATAACAACTTAAGCATTTATAAAACCAATTTATTTAAATATGTCCTGCCTGATTGTAGAATACATTTTTACAGTACAATTTAAGCTTATAAATATATAGTAGACGTTGTGGAGAAGGAGTCTGTATTTACTTAGATTAAACTAGCTTTAGATTTGCAATGTTTGATAATAAGATTATATAAACGTATTTGCATAGTTCCAGTGTCCTAAAGATCTGAACTAATAAATCTAATTCAGATGTTGTTAGAGTTATTGTTTAAACCAGGGACTCCTAAAGTGGTCAGTATCGACCCCCAACCCGTTCATGTAGATTTGACCTATTCCTAAATTTTAAATGTAACCTATGTCCTCTTCTGTACTCCTCACAACGTGTATGAAAAATCTCATGATAATCGGTTCGCTAGTTAAGGCTGGAAAGCATAACTAACAAATTCATTTTCGGCTCTTAAAATATTAATAAGAACTAGCTATGCCCGCGATTTCGTCTGCGTGGAACTTTATGTGAAAAAACAGTGATTAATAAAATAATTTGAATGTATTTAATCTATTTATTTATCTACTTTTCTCTCGTACTTAAGTCGCGTCGTCATTAAAATTACAATAGCTTTTGATAGAGTGGACTGTAATGAAATAAAGACTAAATATTACTCGAGAATATATTTTATGAATTTCTTCGATTGATGAGGTTTTATCATGAACGCAGTACTTTAACAGAGGTGCGTGTCCAAGCAAATTGACAGAGACAGACATTTCTAAAAATTATTGAAATGTATTTTATGAATTATTCCTAGACACCTGCAACAATTTTTTACACAAAAATCTAAAAGTACAGAAGCGTTACATTTTCATTCTTATTATATATATATATAGATAGATAGATAAAATAAGTTTTTAAGAATTATTGTTTATTATTGAACACATCTATTTACATTTCTATTACTATTGGTTCCAGTATACGATATAACCTATAAACATAACATCTCAAGGGACAACACATCTCTTTTGACGAGGCTTTTCGCTTACTCGATTTGTCAGTTACCTGTACTCTGGTAAATATATAGTAGCAGGTTTCACGTGAAGATATAAATTGAATTAAAATATATCAAGCTACCGAGTATGTCATCCTCTTTGGCTGACTGGCTGAAACGTTTGTATATATTGCAAATAGAATATTATATCATACAAATAAATGAACGATCGCTTCTGTATAAATACCATTTATGGAGTTAGCAATAAACAGTTTATTTTACGCACTCCGAGTCTTATTGTTTCGATGTCCAAGTCAGTCTAGACTCGTACAGTAGTGAGCCCGAAGCTCTTACATATAAATATATGATTTACCTCTATCAAGTTACGTACTTAATCGTATTTATTATTAACTAGCTCTTTTCGGGGCTTCGTTCGCATTAATGCAAGTTTCATCTTTCTTTCGGGAACAGTACATTTTCATAATAAAAAGTACCGTATGTCCTTTACTGTACTTTTAACAACGTTTATGCAATATCATGGCGGCCAGTAGAGTAGTTAGGCGCGAAAGCGTTAGAAAAAAAGAAAATCACGTCGCATTTATTATACTATCTTTTGCTTCGTCTTCGTTTGCCTAGAATAGTTACTTTAGGCAAACGTTAACACGCAGCGGAAGCTCTCAAAAGGGAAAAATATCCGATTTTTAAACATTTTTATTGGTCTTCCTCGATAAATGAGCTATTTAACACTGAAAGAATTTTTCAAATCGGACCAGTAGTTCCTGAGATTAGCGCGTTCAACCAAACAAACAAACCCTCCATCTTTATAATATCGGTATAGATTAGCAAGGATGTTATGTATAGATACGACAATCAAAGAATTCAATGGAAGAATTTATGATCAGTATTAACAATGTCTGAATATTAACTAATAGGTAAAATACAAAATGGTGTAATCGGCAAGAACCTTTTTTTTGGATTTGGTTTAAACTTTCGAAGGTATCGTAACACTTTACGGGAATAATACATTTAGGGGGAAATTTTTTAAGGGAAAATAAAAATAAGAGGAAAAAAAAAAAAGATTAATTAAATTTTAAAAAAAAACCTTTCCTGGGGAAGTAAAAAGAAAAAAAAAAAAAAAAAAAAAAAAAAAAAAAAAGGTCTAACCTATACCCTTTTCTATGTTTCTTAAAATGTGTGTGCAAAAAACAAACAAACAAACGCACATTCGCATTTATAATATTAGTAAGTATAGATATTGTCTTAGTGTTGTTGTTAAATTGACACGAAAGAGAATTTATACATACTTTTTGAAGTGAAACTTCTTTAGAATCGTTGTGATTTCAAACCGGATGCGACGAAAAAACGACAGGTAAGTGACGTAACAACTTTTCGCGGTATTTTCGTTCGTCGGTTACAAAATTATGGCGGTTATTATTTTCGAACGGATTTTTTATTTACGATGTAGAGTATCTAGATTAAAACGAAGAAATTTCATCGTAAGTTTATTTTATTGAAGTGAAAAACGACAGGTAAAAGACACAAATACAAAAATGTGTAGGATGAAGCCGGCAAAGAATGAGGCAGAAATATACATACTATTTTATATTATCGGTCTCTCCTCTTTGTGCCATGCTTCGTAGCATCTCCACTCCCGTCTTCTAAACATAGTCGCCTGTAATTAGTGAGCCAGAGCTAGAGAGCAAAGTCGGTGTGTATGTATATTGCACACTGTTTAATACTTGCTTGTATTTAAGCATTTAACGTATGTTAGTATATGTGAAAAGTACGTGAGCTAATACTATTGTACACTACAGTGTACAATAGTATACAACATATGTTAAATACAATATAAAATATCTTTTAAAATTAATCAAAATACTTTCATTTTTAAACAAATAAACTTTGTAATTATCGTACCCTTGTTATATATATTCATTTCATTCTTTTGTCGATTTACTGAAGTTTAACTTCTATCGTGTGTGAATCGCACAAACACCTTATTTTATACTTTTTTATAGCCGTCTAATTACCACCTCATTTGATGTTAAATGCAGATACTAAGCCAACGAAGCCTATATAAGTCGGGCTACCGGAACGCACTTGCGAGTGATCACTGAAGTGGGCAATATGATATTTTTTCATCAAGTTCATTGTAGTAATTCGAACTCTATATCAATCAAAGTGGTGTGGTAATATTTTTTATTTCCTATCATTTTATTTTTAATACTACTATTTTTATTTTTAATACGGCAACGCATCTGTGATTCCTCTCGTGTTGTAGATATCCATGGGTGCTGGTGATCACTTACCATCAGGTGATCCGCATGTTCGTTTGCCACCAATGGTATTAAAAAAATACATAACATAGGTGCTATTTTATTGTCATTATATTTTATATTGTAACTAGCGGGCCCGGCAGACGTTGTCACGCCCTGATTATGAAAAAATCCTTAACAAATTATATACTAAAACGTTCCTCATCAACCACTCTATACACTGGCGAAAACCGCATGAAAACCCTTTCGGTAGTTTTCTAGTTTATCGCGAACAGACAGACAGACATACGCGGTAGGGGACTTTGTTTTATTTTATACTATGTAATGATTAATACGAACAAATTAGCAGGTAGTAAGTATATAACTATACAACTCAAATTGTCAAAATCACAAACTCTTTATTCAGTTTATTCATGTGAACGTGAAACTACGACTGGTCCCAAACAACCCAGTGTTATCACCCACCTCCGGTGTCGCTACGTCATATTCAAGAAGCGAAACTCCAACACGATTGGAACATTGACATTAGCGCCACCATATTTAACACTAGCGCCGCCATATTAGAGATACATAAATAAGAATTATTATTATTAATATATAGATTTCAATAACACATAAATAAGGATTGATATTATTTTATAGAATTGAATTATTACTTAAATAACATTAGCTTGAACGTTATTATATTTGTGTTACTTCAATTATTTTGCAGAATATTGAATAAATAGTATAATTTTTGACTTTCGTAGTTCGGCCTATAAAAGGCAAGATGTCGCTGATCTACATGTCGTAACACATTAGATACATAAATAAGAATAATTATATATCATTGTTGTATAGCTTAAATAACATTCATTTGTTCATTATTTATTATTTTTATGTTACTTAAATTATTTTGCGGAATTATGTGTAAATAGTAGGTAATTGCTTTGACTTACATAGATCGGCCTGTAAAAGGCAAGATGTCTGTGATATCTACGCATTTTTATGTACACAGTATTGTAAGGCGAAGCTCTGCCCTAATAAGTAGTGAAAGTACCTACGAAGTGTTTATTGGCATCCCTGTCCTCATCGACTATACGTGATTGCTGTAACACCAGTCATCGAGAAGAACCGTCAAGAAACTCGGTCAGGTGTATGTATTTAACGTACATATTTTGATAATGCATTATAGTTACAATCAGTTGTAACAGATGCACAGATTGAGATGTCAATTCCAGACATCACCATCGTTCACATATTGAACTACTTTATAATAATAAGCCTTTGGAAGCAAAACCCTTTCTTCAAAGTAGAGTAGCCATCCGTTCGCTACATATGTAAACTCTTTCCAGCACAATCAAACTTTCAACAGAACTCCAGCTTATAAACTCGCTGTACAATACCGTTCCTTTGGGTGAAAACACTGATAGTGTAGTTAGAAAATAACGACGGACAAGTTACACAGTTCGTTAGATAAACCCTTTGGGGATAGCTCTTCTATTCTCAGATGGTTGATGAACGCAACTGTAACGATCCAGCGTATTAACAGGGCACATAATTGGAATATTAATGGATCTGTAATGAGTTTTATGTTGTATGGAAGCATTTTTCAAAACATCGCTCGTCAATTAAGAGCAAAAGCTATAAGATAGACCTACATAAGAAAGCGATTACCAAAGTTATTTTGAATATAAGCGATAAGTTTTTTCCACGACTGTTAAGTATTTTTCGGTATATAAAAGATGAAAAATAACCTATATTCTTTTTCAAGGTTAATTAGTATAATAAATGCGAATATGAGTGTGTCTGTTTGTTTGTTAAGCTTTCACGCCTTAATTATAGTCTCACCGCAACCGCTGTACTGCGCCTTAGGTATGCGCAGGGAGATGGGGAGTGGGAAGGAAAGGGCATGAACTCACATGAGGTTCGTAGTGTCAGACAGATCTTACGATACCAAAGCACAATTTTTTGAAGCTATTTACACATAATTCACAAGTATAATTAAATCCCTTTTTTGTCCAATATGATTTTTAGACAAATGAATCTTTAATTCTTGGAAATATAAAATCTTAACATATGTACGACCATCTTTAGATATTTTATCTCATGTGCGTCTGATACAGACAGTCCGTTCACCCCCCGCCTCGGCGCTTGCGTATCTTTGGCGCGGTACAGCGGTTACGATCAGTCTATACTCAACTGATCGAGTTTAACTTTTGCATACACGTTGTAAGGGATACAGAAAAGGACATACTTTCGGTCAAGAATAAAGTACTGCTTCCGATGGATTGTTACATTTACAACAACGGGGATGAAGCTGCGGACAAAAAGTTACACATTTACCGGCGTATGGACTGATGACGATGAATAAGTGAAAGGCCTTTTTAATGGAGATATGTGATAACCCTTGAGATTCTATTTATCCAGATGTATAAATTTTATGCTTAATATGTTATTACAATAATGATACTATAAGTAGAGAATAGTGTAAAAGATAGTATTCGCAAATATCTATGTTTGTGCGTTTTGTTCTTCTAAGTTCTAACCTTCACAACGAATTATGATATGGTTTATATGATTTCATTTGGAAATTTTGTTACCGAAAGTCTACAGATATAAATAATATATGCATATTATTTTTATACAAGTTAGAGACATCGATGGTCTTCTTCTACGTAGCGTTTTCCCGGCCTGGCACTAGGGTCCGCTTTCCTACTTAACATTCTCCGCTTTGCCCGGTAATAAATGACAGGCTTGTGATATTATATGGAGTGACTGCCGTACTACCTTCAAAACCTCGAGGAGGATCAATTCACCAAAGCCTCGCTTGTAGTCCAGCAGGGTGCACCACGAGCAGGTGAGGTTGACTAGGGTCCGGGAGGTGTTGTTTGAACCCTTTATACCCTAAAGACGGAGACATCGATAGTATTATAATCAAATAGTAAAAAATATGTTACGTGTTTAAATTGCTTGGACCCTTATATAGCTATCGTATCCATGTAAAGCCAGGGCGAGTCACTAAGTTTTTTTTATATCATAGTCTCCTATAAACGAACATTTGGGTCAGCTGATGTTAAACGATCACCACCGTCCATAGACACTTGCAACACCAGGGGAATCGTAAGTGCGTTGCCATCCTGTGTTTGTGGGGGGGGGAGGAAGGGAACGGGCAAGGGGAGGGACGATGGGTCTCCGGCGCTCTCACTGATCGAACGAAACGCAACAATGTAAGCACTGTTTTCTGTTTCACGTCGGTTTTCTGTGAAAGGGTACGTACCTATTACCCCGGGCGAGCTGACCCATTCATGCTGAAACAAGTAATAGATTCAGCGTGGCTCCACCACCTACCAAAACTTTTTCTTAAAGTTTCAAATAACGCTTAGTAAGGTCTTTCAAGATTCACGTAACGCTTAATAAGGTTTTTCAAGATCACATAACGCTGAATAAAAGGTTTCTCTTGAAATTGTTACTCTTTCTTAGATTTCATTTCGATTAATTACGCAAGAAGAGCGAAAAGTTTAATCTAGTTTTAAAACTGGGATACTATCTCACTCTATGCGCAATTGTGTCTAAGAACTTAGAACATTTTCTTAAGGGGTCGGGAAGTTAAATATTTTGTCTGAGATACCATCTAGTCGAGTCGTATACACTCGTAGCTTAGTTAACTTTTATATAATTCCCTTGATTGCCTCTCTCTGAATTATATTTATTTCAAATTAGCTACACGCTCCGACTTCTTACTAACGAAGAAAACGAGACCAAATCTTTCCTTTTATAGTACGATCATGAAATGGAATATAATTGCAACTAAACGTCAATTTGTCAATTCTATCAATATTTTTCATGAATAAAGTCTTCTGTCTGACTCATTTTTTATATTAAGACTTGTTAATTCTATTTTTTCCGTGTTCTTTATGATCTTTCAAATATTTTCTTTCACACAAATCTTATCCTGACAATTATGAACACAACAAAGAAAGAAATAGCCAAATAGATGGAACCATTCTAAAGTGATGTGCATTCATATATTCAGCAATTGATTTTTATTTATATAGGTTGTAGGTATCTACATAACTAGATCTAAATAACTGAAAATGTGAAATACCATTATTTTTGTTACCCAGTTTCCCGAAGCTCAAAGCGTTCTTAAAATTGAAGAATTTATATTTCTGTTTTTTTTTTGTTAATGCGATTAAAGGCGTTACTGTTCTCCACATGGTAAGTAATCACTACCTCCCATCGTCACCTGCGACACGTGGAGAATCATAGATCCATTGCCGATTAAGGGTAGGCTCATGTCTTGAAGGTTTGTAAGTTATATTGCTCCAGAAATGTCACCGCTGGAAGTTCGTCCCATACAAACGATATACGTGGGGAAAAAATATACGTGGGGAAAAACGCAGCTATAACCACACAGTAGACAATATCCAACCATCAGGATGACATGGATGGATTTTCGATTTGTGGTGAGTCGTTCGGTAATAGAACTGAGTAGAACATATCAATCTGAACAGATCTTCAGAACAATCTCCGTGGTAAATTTTGGATGTTTATAGTAAGAATTGGAAGACAGGCATACAGTTCATTTGATGTTAAATTATTACTTTAGATTATATATATTGATAACCAACCTGAAAGAGACGTGAGCTAATAAGATATAACATTTTCTTCAGCAACTATTCTTTGGACCTATTTATTCTGGACGTATATTTCGAACTTTAAATCAACAATTACAAGTCAAATAGTTCGAAATACGGACAGGCGCCGTAGTATTTATTGGCAACTTGCGTTCCATTAAGGAGATTTAAGTATTTCTAATATCAGTAAATATATTCTCTTAAGTTACAATACAATGTAATGAGAAATAAATATTTTCCAGTCTGTCGTCTATCGTTCCAATATCAATAAACCTAGTTGGCAAAAACATGTAAGTAAGATAAGACGTAAACGCATTTTAATATTGTATACTTTACATTTGTTTTTTTTTTTATTTCAATAATGCGTAATTAACCAATTTCAAATTAATATTGATTGTAATTTGTATGAATCCGTGGGGTGGATAGCCATATAATTTAAACTGAATTTTAGTTGGAGCGATGTAAGATCAATGGTGCCTGGTTACACCACCACGTCAAGCCAATAGTCAGTCTCTCTGTTGTCATCTCTGCCTACCCTTTGAGTGAGCGGGCGAGGGAGCTGGTCAATGCTCTGTGAATTCTGCAGCGGCTGGTCAGTCGCAGTCCGTTAATACGGGCCGGTTTTTGGGATGCGCATATTGCGTGCTAGTGGTTTTGGTGGCTTCCTCTCTTAGTCAGCCGGAATTCTGCCTGATTGTTCTGGCCATTGAGTCACTGGCTTCATCACAGTCCGGAACAGCTTTTCTGCTTCGAGGATTCCAGTGTTGCAGTCTAGAATGTTCTCTGGAATGTTCTTGATGATAATTAGGATCGGTGCTGGATCGTACGTCTTGTGTCCGGAATCACCGGTCTTGCACGGTGGTTGCGTGCTTCTCTCCGGTGCATACGACAGCGGAGGGCATCGTTTGTGGGGTGCGCGCTTCCGCAGTTCACGCACGACGCTGGCTCTTACCTCGGGCGTTTGCAGACGTGCGCCGGGTAAGTTCCACCACACTTCACACAGGCGATCGGGCGGTGGCAGTGGTGGAAGGAGTGCCTTGAATTGTTGGCACCGATAACATCGTGCTGGCCCCCACTTCCCACGCTACCCTTCGATCCTGAGTTCCCTCAGGAGCAGCTCCTTAATGTCGTAGATGGTCGGTGTCAAGACAAGCGTGCTTTTTAGTGCGCAGTGAAATATGCACCCGGGTCTTCTACGGCGTCCATATATTGCCCGTAATAGTGAATCTCTCTAGGTTTAGTGTATTTATTTATATCTTCAGAAATATCGTCCGCTCCACAGCAGGCGATGAGTGCTAAAGCCTAAAAAAATAAAAAGTATCTTACATTGTTATTGGAAGAAGACGTTTTTATTTATGTAATTAAGTGCATTAAATAAAACATATGAAAAACTCTTCATCAAATTCGTTAAAAATTTTATTAGCAAAAAGTTGCGCGATCCTAAGTCAAAGAAATTAGACTTAAAGATATTTCCTATATAACTTTTACCAGAATGTATATCCTCAATTTCAATAGACACTAAAATGGAATATGAATGTAGAATAACAAAAGAATCTCGAGAATATATTTTTAAGGATAAAATTATCAATCTTGTTTCTATAGAAAATATAAAGAATAGGAAGAATATCAATTATGAGTGCATTGCGTTAGATGTTCCATATTTTATTCACAAATTTATTAATAATTTCTTCAGTCATTTATTCATAATTTGTTCACTAAACACACATTACGTGACCGAAAAACTGTGCTCCACGGTTTGTCTGTTTGATTTTTTTGTTTAGAATTATTACCAACGTAGCTATATAAATAAATTTAGTATAAAGTATAATTGTTGTATATGGAGCCATTGCGAAACTAAGCCTTGTGATATGGAACCTCGCTAACATAAGCATTCACAGTTCAGCCGTTCCCGGTCATTCCAGTTCTTGTCGGCCAGCCATCACGCTCTCGGCTCCCGGTGCCCAGCGGCGTGGCACACCGCCCGAGCGCTCTCACCTCGTTTTCTAACGTTTTCTAGCGTTCTTTCTAACTTACGATGTGTATAATAACTATATAAATAATAATAATTATATAAATTATATAATATAGATGATGTTATATATCCTATAATCTGATTGATAATGCATTCGAACAAAACCGTAAGCTTTAGGATATCTGTATATGTAAAATATAAGTATATATGAAAATAATATTGAGCAATTGTGTGTTTTATTTGATAATGTGTATGGTGAATTCGACATAAGTTTTCATAAAAAAAAAATTAAATGTGAAAACTTGTTTAGACGCGTTCGGTTCTGGGTACACGTCACCGATAACTTCGACATGCTCGTAACGTTATTGCGTTTGCGTCAGACTAGCGACGCGTAGTATAGCGTCCTGTGTACATGTAATATTCACATTTTGTTTTGAGCTCGTGCAGCGCATCATATCATCGACTAATTAATAAACTGTATAACAATGTATATAATTATTGCTTGGAGTACCAATAGATATGAAAATTAGACTAATGGTAATAATTACAATTTACAAATTATGAAATTTAGGTAACTAAGACTATAATTTTTTTCAAAATTCAAAAGAAAACACAGTTTTTCTTTGTTTTGAGTCTGCATTTCGGTCAGCAGTCCTTATGACTGCTTCGACTTTTTTTTTTACAATCGGACCACGCGCGCTTGTCTTTGGAGCCACAGTTTTACGGTAACTCCTTTTTTTTTTTTTTTTTATTGTAGCTCGGCAAAGTGACTGTACTGTGCCTGATGGTAAGCACAGTACAATCCAAAAACAATGGCGACCACCGAAATACATACTATCTATCGCCGGTCGCCGCTGTCATGCCGGCCTGAAAGCGACCCAGTCAGGGACAGCCCCCCCCGGTTGTTGGATATACACCGGCTGATCCCGGAACGCGACACGTCCAAACGTGTCACTATGGTGGGTGTTCCACCTGGTGTACGGTGGTCGCGATCCAGTCGGGTACAGACACACTACCACCCCGCACTCCTATCTGTACACGAACTAAAAAGTTCGCAACATTTATCTTTGCCGTACCGTGAAGCTGTGGAACAATCTCCCGGCCAGTGTGTTCCCTCCTTCTTATAATATGGGGTCCTTCAAGCGTAACGTGAAGAGGCATTTACGCAGGCCGGCATGACAACGACGACCGACGGAGGTGGGCGTATCTCTCGATGGTCGCCGTTGTTTTTGGATTGTACTGTGCTTACCATCAGGCAAGGTGCAGTCACTTTGCCGTCCTACAATAAAAAAAAAGTGTGTGTGTACTTATGTACACGCGTTAGAAGTTATACTTCTTTGGCTGTTCAAAAATTTTATCTTTCGCCTTATTCTACGTTGGTAGAAAAAACGACACTAACAATAGAAAAAGGTATTTAATACATTGAAAGTTTTAATACAAAGAAACAAAATGTTGACTATTACTAACTTCGGAGTGGCGGTTTTTCGTGACGGTGTGCGCGCGCATAGTAATAACTTCAGGGTGTCGGTTTTTCGTGACGGTGTGCGCGCATCTTAAAAATTTACTCTCATCATTTTTCCCTAACGCGCCAAAAGAAGTATATCTTCAAAAATCTCTTGATATTAACAACAACGTAAGCAGTACTCTTATAAGACATTTATGAAATATTAATTTACTTACACTGTTATATGATGTAAGGTTCGTGTAAGATGCCTGATGGTTGCCGACAAGCTTATCGGCTTCATTATTCACGTGAGACATAATGCGTAGTCATCTCAGTCCCATTAAATTTTCCTTTCACGTAGGCGTAAGATAGATACATTATTTGATAAAACATTTTAAAACAAAGATCTTGTTCGTTGCATGAATAATAAATTAAGTTACCGTCAACAGACCGAGATTACAATAAATCAAATTAACTGCGTTAAACTAAGTGAAAAATATTTAATGCTTACAAATGAATTTCATTTTTTATAAACCTCAGTAAGACTGATAAAGAATGTTAGAATTTATCTAATTAAAAATGGACTCTAGTCGATTTTATAAATTTCCGCTGAATTGTCTGTTCACTGTGGAATATGATGATATTCCATTGTTGATTTTGCGATCCGCTAATCTCGCTAACACTTGATTTTACTACGTTGCGATTTTACCGTTAATTATACGTCACTGCGGTAACGAAGGTAATAAAGTTTAAACTGAGCCCATAAAAAGGTTTTTGCTGATTACATCATTTTATAATTTACCTGTCAGTTTGATATTCAGATATTGTTAATATTCATTAGGGTGGAGTGAAAAAAACAAATTTTTTTTTTTCTTAGCCTGGGGGTCAAATTTATAGCTTATAAAAAACAAAAATTTTTTAAAAAAAAAAAAAAAAATTTACTCAACATCTTGAGCCAGCCCACTCATTTTTAAAATTAATTACGAGTAAAAATATTTAGTTGCAAAAAAAAAATTTTTTTTTGTCTTTGAATCTCTTAAAACATCTAAGAACTGGCAATTATGATCATTTCCAACTCAAATTTTATTCTAGTGCCCTAAAGAGGAATGGTACTTTTTGGGATTTTTTTTTTAAATTAAAACAATAGTCACAAAAATTTTTTTTTAACTTGTGATTTTTAATTGGCATAAAAGAGGATACTCTGAAGTTTCTAGAACGCCTTCAAAAATTTTTTTTTTGCAACCAAATATTTTTACTCGTAATTAGTTTTAAAAAAGAGTGGGCTGGCTCAAGATGTTGAGTAAAATTTTTTTTTTTTTTTTCAAAAATGTTTGTTTTTTATAAGCTACAAATTTGACCCCCAGGCTAAGAAAAAAAAAAAATTTGTTTTTTTCACTCCACCCTAATATTCATCAAAGATTATTTCATTGAATTCTATGGTTTGGATGCATGTTTGTGTATACAACTAGTATACAGTATACAACTAGTACAACTTCGTCCGCGTGGAACCTAATGTAAAAAACAGAGATTAATAAAGCCATCTTAATGTATTAAGTCTATCTACTTATCTACTGTTATCTCGTATTTAAGTCGCGTTGTCATTAACATTACAATAACTTTTAATATACCGAACCGATTATAATGAAATAAAGACCAAATGTTACTTGAAGACATGGTTTATGATTTTTAACAGGTTTTTTTTTATCACGAGCGCAGTACTTTAGCAGTGATGCGTGTTCATACAAACAGACAGACAGACATTTCTAAAAATTATTGAAATTTATTCAATTACTTATTCCAAGACACCCGCGACAATTTTTTCACAAAAATCTAAAAAGTACAGACACGTTAGACACGTTTCTGGGATACTCGGTTAAACTACCAATAGTTATTGACTCAACAAAGTTATCCATAAGCTAAACTGTCAAATGGCCCGTTGATTTTTACTGACAATTATCGTTTGATTGTGTGTTCAGAAACGCAATTTGACAAGTTATCGAACCAATAGCGCTATTGAACAGATAAACTACAATTAAAGTACCTCAGAAACCGGGCATTAATCGATCGTTATGAAATTTTGCATACACGATTTCAAAGATATATAAAAGAGTAAGTATCGTTCATCCCTAAAGAGTATTGTTCCCGAGAGTTAGGCCAAATCTACAATAACGCGAGTGAAGTCACGTGCATAAGCTAGTTTCTATAAACGCTGGAATGAACGCGAATCGATATTCAATAAAAACTATTCCAACAAAAAAGCCGTCTCGACACGTAACTGCAAAAAGATTTGACAAACAAACTGCGGGGTATGAAAGCTCGCTTTCTGTCGAACCGAGTGTCCAATGGAACGGGTAAACTCCATTCCATTGATCAGATTTAGTATGTAGCTGTTAAAGGGCGCCGGTTTTTCGACCCGAACGGACCGGTTCAGATTACCAATAAAGTGCCACTGCCCGATTCAAATTTCGCACACATTTCTGCCTTCAAAATTTCATTCACCTCGCTTTTATAATATTTCCTATTATTACGCTTGCATTAATGGGTTTATTGTGATACTTTTGTGTGTAATAAGTGTATTATTGAAGTAAGGTATAATAATGAGCATCACGTATAGGCGATTCCAAACTACGAGAAATTCAGAGTTCTATATTTTCCCACATACGCTGGCGCTACAGGAACGTTCCACAAGTTCCGGTTTCCTTACGACTCGCTCAAATATTTTTATATGGTGATCTTCATAACCCAAATTAGTCACTTTTGTGTACAATTTTTGACATTTTTTTTCACACAAACAAGTACATGCAGAAAAAAAAGAGTTAGCCATTCTGGAGTGATGCGTGTACATGCGTTCGGCAATTAATTTTTATTTGTATAGATTATAGTAGGTATGTATTGGGGTGGTGTCGGTGATGTTTTTAAATGTGTCTTGGTTCCGACTATTTACAAACATATGTGTGTACTAATAATTAATATACGCAGTAGTGCGGTGAAGCTGTTAAGACCTAGCAGGTAATAGGAGTAGAAACGCGCACGCGCCTAAAATGTTACACTTCTTTAACTTAAAAAGACATTAAATGCAATTGATAACCATTCAACGAACAAAAGATAATTAACTTTAAAAGGCTTTAAATTTAAATTTCCCTATATCTGTATACAGAATTAGTTAAAACCGCAAATAGAATTAGAATAAACTATTTATGAAATAGTAACAATTAATAATGTAAACAAGTTAAAATAAATATACGTACAGTTGACCTCAAATCTATAATCCAACTTAAAAAGATTATGATGTAAAAAGCCACTCTCATCACGAATACTTACAATAAATTGTCATTTACGACCACGTAATTTAAGAGCACAATCAAAAAGACATATGTATATATCTATGTATGAATATATTTTATTATCTCCACTCAAAATCAAGATCCTTTATTCGATCTAGGCCCTGAGAAGGCGATTATGAACGTCAAAGCTACCACCGGTTCGGAACACAACCCAGTCATCGAGAAGAACCGGCAAGAAACTCGATTTGATTTTTCTTTTCATGACACATATGTTTACAAACATAAACCGTGTTATTAAAAAAAAGTTAAATACGTATTGAATACTTGCTTTAAAAAAGTTTGGATACTTACGTATTAATTGCACCGCACTTGCCGACGGCTGCCGCGGCAAGATCGTGTTATCCTTTTACGCAAGTCTAACCTTTTTTTTTTTACGTGGAGAGAAAATCATATGGACTGTAGGCCCTGGGGGAGAGCCCGACCTGACCGCCCACCAGCCTTTGTGCTGCCACGCAGGGGTGGGGCCATACGGCGACTTTAACCGGCTAAAAACTCCACGACAACCTACGCCGCACTATGGGAGCGCCTCGGGGGTATGGGTAGAGTCTAACCTAACCTAACCGAACAGAGATAGAAGAGCAAGATGTCGAATGTTCAGCGAGCGCGGTGCATTTAATACAATCCAAACTTTTTTAAAGCATGTATTCAATACGTATTTAACTTTTTTGTAATAACACCCAGACAGTTTATTTATTTAACGTTCACAAAACTGAGTTCGATGAACAAAATTGACATGAACCTTGCACACAACAAGTATTGAATAGGAGAAAGTCATATAATTAAAACAAATAAAAATTAAATTAAATATTTCAATAATTTTTGTTCTAGTTGTGGCTAAAGAAACCCAAAAGAATGTATCAAGTTTGAAACGTAAACTATATTAACTATATACAATAAGAAAGCATGCAATATAAAAGGCAACGTCGGCCTACGTTAGTTCTTGCTAATGTTGAAGGTAAATGAAAAGTTACATATATTTTTGATAGATGCACAGACAGAGGCGTCATTTCCAAACGTCACCATCGTTCACCCTATCCACCCTATAATAACCTTTACTGATACAATATATGTGTTGTAAAATCACTACCTTGAATATAGTTATCAGTTCTCACGAACACGTGACAGACAATTACGAACCAACTTTATGGTGTCGATTTAGGTATCGGTGGCACTTCGAAAAAATTCTCTCTAATCATTTTACCTAAACGCGCCAAAAGATGTATAACTATAATGATGCTGTTACAATTTTCTATTGGTCTTTATAAATACTGTTTGTGGAATAATCATTTTTGTTATATCATAGGAGATAAACGAACAGGTGGGTCACATGGTGTTAAGTGATCACCACCGTCCATAGACACTTGCAACACCAGAAGAGTCGCAAGTGCGTTGTCACCCTGTGTTTGTGGGAGGGGGAGAAGGGAAGGGGAGGTGGGTTATCCGGCGCTCTCACTGACCGAACGAAACGCAACAATGCAAGCACTGTTACTTCACGTCGGTTTTCTGCGAGAGGGTGGTACTACCCCGGGCGAGCCGACCCATTCATGCTGAAACCAGTAATAGCTTCAGAGTGCCTCTACTCTACCACCACCACCATGCTCATGACCATTTATATCTCAAACACGAGTAATATTAAAACCTCGTGGTTTATTAAATCCATTTAACTAGCAATCCGCCTTCCTTTTCCTAAACCATGAATGGATGAATTAATGAATGAATTCAGCAGTATTACGCTGGGGAATTAGCAGTAATAAAAACACATAGCTCAAATGATTTTACGAGTACAACGCTTGTCGGTAGGCGAGGCGTCACGGACAGTTCTTAAATCCCGTCTAAAATTGGCCGGTCGTAAATTTCACTTAATGTCTGTCGAAACGATCCGACACAATAGAAGTGAGATGTTTCGAGGGGGCGGATAGCTTTTCCTTTACTTTAATGATGGTAAAATCAAACAGTTTATAGCTAAAAGAATGTTAACATGCTTTAAACGGACCCATAATTGTTTATATTTACGTTTTATATATTCTTATTGGGAATAATATTCGATTGATAATCGTCCTTCATAACTGATAGAAATGTTATGAAAGCTTTTTAAGTTCTTTTTGTATGGGTGATTGTAATCCGTTGTTAAATTTGTATTAGACTAGTTCTTGCCTGCGATTTCAAAATCAAATTCAAAATATCCTTTATTCACCCCCCTCCACCTCCCTACCCCTCCCCTCCCTCCCTTTCCCCCAAACACAGGCTGGCAACGCACTTTCGACTCTCCTGGTGTTGTTAGTGTTTATGGACGGCGGTGATCACTTAACATCAGTTGACCAACATGTTCGTTTGCCTGCTATGAAATAAAAAAAAAACAATTTGGGCCCCGAGAAGGCGCTTATGAATATCAAAACTACCACCGGTTCGGAAAACAACCCAGTCATCGAGAAGAACCGGCAAGAAACTCGATCTGGTTTATCTCTTCATGTTATATATTTTTACAAAACATAAATAGTTACATTCGTTTTTAGTAGATGCACAGAGAAAGGCGTCATTTCCAGACGTCACAATCGTTCACATACATATATTTTATTTACATCTAAAGTATCTAGTCACTTTTTAATGCATACTTTTTTAATCATAAATGTAAGGAACATTTGACTTGGAACTCAGTGTGCTCCAATTTGACTGTCTCTTCTTCGTTCCAATCTTTTCGTTTTTGTTGCTTCTAGCTCAGAATTAGTGCCAAACAGTAACTGTAGCAATAATTCCAATCCAAGTAAGTGCTCAGTATGTATGTATATAATACTTTGTCTTTATCGATAAAATTTTAATTTACTTCTGTAAAGCTGGTGAGGAGTTCCGCAAAGTTAATCGGTTACGTCACGTTGAGGTCGCTAATTCTACTTATCAAACTCAACAAATTAAACTCATTTACGTCTAATATACTGATCGTTTAGTACCATTCAGTAATTTGTACACAGATACAAGTCAGTTTTCAAGCTTTCTGAATTTCGCATAAGAATATTTCGTAAAACATTTGTGTTGCAAAGTTTATCGTAATTACTATTTATCATTACATAGTACAAAACAAAGTCCCTTTCCGCGTCTGTCTGTCTATTCGCGATAAATTCAAAAACTACCGAACGGATTTTAATGCGGTTTTCACCAGTAGATAAAGTGATTAACGAGAAAGGTTTTGGTATATAATTTGTCAAGTTTTTTTATAATCAGGTCGGGACAGCATCCTCCGGGACCGCTAGTATAAAATATAGAAATTATTTCAAGTAACTTTTGCCTGCGGCTTCGCTGGCGTTAGTATGGATTTGACTTATCGCTCAGGAACAGCACTTTTTTCCGAATAAATAGTAAGGTACCCTTCTTTTTGGTACTCCTCAACGTTTGCCCAAAAATTCATGACGATCGGTAGCGTAATTAAGGTGTGAAAGCATAACTCACCTGCAGACGCATTGCCTTCCTTCACTTCTTTATCTTTAGTAAATTTATGAAACCACTGGAATAATTATTATTCTCTTTGGCCTTATTGAATGTCAAAATGAATTATGGTTGAATTTCGACCACTAGTAAACCATTAATTGTCTGAATCTCATCTTTCTTTATATATCATTACATAGTAAAAAACAAAGTCCCCAACCGTGTCTGTCTGTCTGTCTGTTCGCGATAAACTCAAAAACTACTAAACGGATTTTAATGCGGTTATCGCCAGTAGATAAAGTGATTAATGAGAAAGGTTTTGGTATATAATTGGTCAAGGTTTTTTTTATAATCAGGGCGGGACAGCATCCTCTGCAACCACTAGTATAAAATTTAGAAGTTATTACTGGTACCTTTTGCCTGCGGCTTCGCTGGCGTTAGTATGGATTTGACTTATCGCTCAGGAACAACACTTTTTTCCGAATAAATAGTAAGGTACCCTCCTTTTTGGTACTCCTCAACGTTTGGCCAAAATTTCATGACGACCGGTAGCGTAATTAAGGTGTGAAAGCGTAACTCACCTGCAGACTGCTCTTCTTTATCTTTAGTAAATTTATGAAACCACTGGAATAATTATTATTCTCTTTGGCCTCATTGAATGTCAAAATGAATTATGGTTGAATTTCGACCACTAGTAAACCATTAATTGTCTGAATCTCATCTTTCTTTATATATCATTACATAGTATAAAACAAAGTCCCCAACCGCGTCTGACTGTCTGTCTGTTCGCGATAAACTCAAAAACTACTGAACGGATTCTCATGCGGTTTTGACCAGTGGATACAGTGATTAATGAGGAACGTTTTAGTATATAATTTGTCAAGGTTTTTTTATAATCAAGGTGGGACAACGTCTGCCGTGCCCGCTAGTTAACTAATATATAATATAAGGTTAATGTAATTAAGCATGGCTTTTTATTACATATATTACATACTCCTTCAAAATTCTAGTATCCAACGAGAGAGAAGATTGTAAAACACATTGTTATAGTATACCATCTATATAAAAGAAATGTTTGTTTATTTTCGGTAAAAGGGAAAAGATTTATAAAAATCTATCCTTTTAAACAAAAAACAACCCAAGTCAAACCAAATAGAACCTCTGTCAGACAGAAATTGCACTCTTTGTGTGAAGTTTGTTCAAGTCAGAGCTAAATTATTCACAGCTGTGACATTATTTATTTTAAGAAGTCGCTTTGATTGAAACAGAAGTTTTGCTAATGCATTTTTATTTGTAAATATAAAGTAAACGAAGAACAAGAACAAACTCATAACGTTTGCATATATTTTCTATCCTATGAGATTCCAATAGAAACTTCGATCAATTACGGATACGGCCTAACTCGAGTTTTAGTAGTTTTACAATCTTAATAGAGTGTACCTTTTCTTTTATGTATTTAAGTGTAGTAAGGTGGTAGAGCCACGCTGAAGCTATTACTGGTTTCAGCATGAATGGGTCGGCTCGCCCGGGGTAGTACCACCCTCTCACAGAAAACCGACGTGAAGTGACAGTGCTTGCATTGTTGCGTTTCGTTCGGTCAGAGAGAGCGCCGGAGACCCACCTCCCCTCCCCTTTCACTTTCCCCTTCCCTTCCTTCTACAGGCTGGCAACGCACTTGCGACTCCCCTGGTGTTGCAAGTGTTTATGGACGGTGGTGAATACTTACATCAGGTGACCCACCAGTTCGTTTGCTTCCTATGACAAAAAAAAAAAAATAATACTGATATTCTCTGGCATCGTTGGGCGTTAAATAAACTTTTAATTAAAAAAACGGCAAAGGTTCAACGGATACCCAAAAAATAAAAATTTCGTATCGAATGGTTATATTCATACGTTTATTAGTTTTGACGCGAATGAGCCTCGAAGTAACTTTATGTTCATATATACACTGACAACGATTTGAGCAATATATGGACAAATTTGATTTCAGTTATTTTCGGGCCGTAATAGTAGTCATTATTTAGGGATTCATCTGAGCATTCAGTGAAAGGAAGCATCGTGATGAAATCATATATTGGCAGTGTAGGATATTCTTTACTGATCGCCTGGTTGACTACTATCCTAAAACTTACTATTGAACAGTCACAAAAAAATTCATATAAATCTGGCCAGCCGTTTAGGAGGAGTTCAGTAACATCACACGGACAGACGAATGATATATAGAAAGGTAAGAGTCAATGTAAAAAGGTTTTTGAGATAGCATTTAGCACCAAAAATATAGTAATAGTCTATAGTATGATAGATAATTTTAATCTTAAAATCTTACTGCAGTTTCATCTCTGTTCCGTTTTATGACTACATTTTAATATTTACATAATATGAAAGTGATAAACAGATTTCATTTGCTAATTAAAAGATAAATAAATTAAAGCACTGCACAGACTAATGGACATTTTAAAATATGTTTTAAAATTTATAGCTTAAATTACGGTTATTTTCTTGTACTTTTGTTATCTTTTAATATTTAATTATTTAAGGTGTCTACATCATAGCACCTTTACATTAATACTTTATAATTACTACATGTGTATTTAAAATTACCCATGTGTTTAAACAAATTAATTAAATTACTTTTAATTCAACTTATTACTTTAAATTGAATCTTAAGATGTATAATAATAAGAATGTAAATTTGACGTGTCTGTTCTTTTATGATTTTCGTGAAAAAAATTGTTGCAGGCGTCTAGGAATAAGTAATAGAATTAATTTCAATCATTTTTAGAAATGTCTGTCTGTCTATCTGTCTATTTGTATGAACACGCATCACTACCAAAGTACTGGGTACACAATAAAAACCGTAAAGCATATCCTCGGGAGTAACATGGTGTTTGTTTCATTAAAATCGGTCTACTCTATCAAAACTTATTGTAGTTTTAATGACGACGCGGCGTAAGTACGAGAGAAAAGTAGACAAGTAAATGGACTTAATACATTCAGATGACTTATTAGTCACTATTTTTTATATTAGATTCTACGCGGACGAGGTCGCGGGCACAGCTAGTACTATATATATCTGTAGTTGATTACACAGTTCCATACAAATAATAAAGAGGTTGGTGTATATTTATATCAACGACGATTCTAAGACACATGCTCTAAGAAAATCGTAGGAATGAGCTCATTGAAATTATATATCATAAGGTTGTACAATAAATTGTAGTGTAACCCTACTACATAAAAAACACTCTAGAGTTTACCTATCATATACTGAAATATTGGCATAACTCAGATAAGGTAGCTGTACTGTGCATGATAGCCCTCCATAACAATAATATACATTTATACCATACCTTACAATCTTGCTTCTTACTATGAGAGGTGTCACATTCTCAGTCGAATATAATTGTCGTATCCTGAAATCAGAAAAAATCTAAATTAAGAATCTGTGTCAGAAAGGAATACCATCGTTTTGAACTAAAATACTTAATTATAGATCTCATCATTACTTGAATGACAAATATGAGAAATCAATTGTAAGGCATAAATACCAAACTCATCTACAGGAACTTTCTCAAGTACGATAAACTCCACAGAAGAGAAATAACTCACAATCAATCGTAAACTCATAAACGCTTGAGTCGAGATATAAAGGGAGTTGAAAACTTGGAAAATATTTCTGAAATGAAAAGAGTTGGGAAGGTTATTAGTGGAATATTGTATAAGTAAAATCGCGAATGTTACGCAAGATGAGTACGGATAAAACAATTGATATAGAAATGAGAATTCGCGCTTGTCGTCTGGCAATCCGCTGAATGTATAACTCCTTGAGATTGGATCTTGTTGAATGGAATATTCTCTAGGGTTATTCTAAACCAGGTCACTGTTTAAAGTTTAACTCACATTAATCCTTTGATAGTTTATAGTCACATTTAACATATAAAATACTAATATCACAACAAACACTAATAAACAACAAGGAGAACCCTAGTTAAAGTTTGTTCTAAAACTTTTTAAAGTACGGGAACGATACTTTTAAACGTAAAAAAAATCACATTTAACTTCAATGAACAACGTTCAAGGGGCGCTTTACAATGTTAACCATTACGTAACTGCTTATCGTCGGAACACCGCACGGTCAAACAAATGAAAGTGAAGCGCGGGTCGAGGGGTGGGACGCGGGCTGGACTGCGCGGCACGGTGTGATTCATTGCTTCCCTTATCAGTTCGTTTTTGCGTAAATCACTTGATATTGAGTGTATATCACTTTTGTTTTTCTCTAGATAATTAGGTGAAATATTGAGCACCTATTTTTCAATTGATTTAGAACGAGAATCGACTAATTATTATTCTGTAAAAATATTGCTGACGACTAACCAATCGCTCTATATTTTCAATGTACAAATTGTGAAATGTAAATAATTCCCAATATAATTAATTTAATTATTCAAAACAGAACACAGTTATTCTATTGTGTTGAGTTATCACTTCTTCTATTTTATTATATTTATGGCAACCAGTCTTCTAGTAGACTATTACTGCCATTGCCAAGTGAGTATCGATATTACAAGTTTCTTGATATAATTACAATGAACTAACATGACGGTGGCCATCTTAGGTCTAATACTGAGCACCTATTTTTTTAATTGATTCAGAAAGATAATCGACTAATGATTATCCTATAAAAATATTGCTGGCGATTTACCAGTCGCGCTGTATAAGTGTTATAGATATTTTATTCCGAATATGTAGGCAAATTAGTAAAAATAATTACTAAAAATGTGTATATCTCATGGCCATAACAATGGGAAAAATTAGAATTAGATGCCATCAATGGTGATACCATCTTAATCGTACAGTGAACCAGAATCAATCGAATATTAATAATATTAAACTAAAGACACAACAATAAAACTCTGAGCATAGTTACCGAATATCTTCAGAGATGTCAACGGTCCGACGCGTCGGTCCAAGTGAGAATGCCCCGTGCTTTTTGTTTTTTTAAAAAGCCTTTATAACTTCATCGGTCTTGGTGGCCAAGCGCGGAAAGCACTCAGCCAAATCGGTGACTAGTGCAAGGATGTTAAAATGGCTGAAACTCTGTTTGGACTGTTGCCTTACTTCCAAATTCCTTGAATTCAAAACTAACTATTCTAGCGAGCTAACTTATTGCATGCATGCAGCATGTATACAATTATATAACTTGCGTATGTATATACGTACATTCTGTATATATGCGTACTAGAATTTAAAATCTGCAGCTACAGCAACTGTTACCTGTCCAAAAGAAATCTCCCTTACAGAACCTATGTAGCTATTGAGTGTATGATGAGGTATTGTTATCTAATAAATACGGTGTCACAGTATCACACAAGGGATGTGTCCGATGGCTCCATACCGGAAGATCGAACCCAATATCTTGTGCTATAGCAGTCGACTGTCTTTTAAAGTATTAAGTCAATACTACATAGAAATTTAACATAATCCAACACAGTTAGGTCTCCGGTCAATAACGTGGTTTCTTCAAATTTCTGTAATATATCAAATGAATAGATAATGTGCATGAAAAGTAGTGAATTGTTTATTATAGTTATCTGACTGGATTGCTCGTTTTTAGTACAGTTCATCTTCGACATACTATTTAGATATTTCAGTAACCAAATAATTGAACATTTTTATCAAACAACTTTATTTTTGTTCCCTATTTTTGTACTTAATCCGCAACGATATTATAAATTTACAACCAAGCTTGGTTAATCTCTTAAGACTTCCTAGTTTATCTCTAAAAGGCGTATGAAAAACTTTGTCTTGTAAAAAAATGTTTAGTTGAAGATTTATAGCAAACACCTTAAACTTTTTATAATTAATTATGTCCCCTTGAAACTCAGGGTATTATGAAAATTTATTGTATAAGCCTAAAGTTAAATTCCGAGACTTCAAGAACAAAGAGCAGATAAAATAACGAACAATAGAGATAACAATCGTAATTTGCTGCAGAAGAAGCAGAAGGACAATAACAGTAGTGAATTAAACGTTTATACCGGGTTTTCCGATATAATTCAGAAGTTTGTAAGTTAAAGTCATCTTTGTTATATAAGATGGCTATCAAGCTAGTACATATACGAATATTCATTAAAATAATAGAGAACAGTACTAATTTGTTATGGCTCAAATATTGTTTTATACACATCACAATTTGCGTTATCTTGCCATCCATTTTTAGGAGAAAGATTATGCTATTAAATTGTCAATATTAAAATATATGGTTTATGTACATTGAACATTAATTTTACGTTTTGTTATGTTTTAAGTTTTTTTATACGCACTACGATTTGCGTTATTTTGTGTTCAATTTGTAGGAGAAAAATTATACTATTAAATTGTCAATATTAAAATATATGGTATATTTACATTGTACTATAATTTAGCATTATGTTATATTCCAAATTTTGTTTTATATTGACCACAATTTGCGTTATTTTACCGTCAATTTTTAGGAGAAAGATTATATTATTATATAGTGTATGTACATCTTACATTATTTTTACATTGTATACAAAAACGTTTATCTCTTTCTATTTACATTGTTAACATAGTTTTTTGAACCTTCCATTCTAATAACAGTTGGTTAACCGAAGTCTGAATAAGCATTTGAATTAAATACATATTAATGATGATATTGATTTTAATGTAGGTCACAAAAGACTACATTATAAAATGTAAATTACGAATTACACACCAGAACCTAATCAAACTGAACCAATAAGGAACATTTGTACACATAAAGTCCTTACATGTAAAATTCTAATACGTTTTATTATTCGTTTATAAAAATAAATATTAGTTATATATGACATTAGCTGCCTTTACACGAAACACTCTTTCACTTGCAATTGGAGTGTGCGGAAGTGAACGCGAGAATGCACCTACGCGAATTCACAAGTGGTTGATATTGTTTGTTTTTACACGCGCATTCTTTCCCGCGCGAAAACACCTTTCTGTAGAGCTTGTCGTGTAAAGGCAGCTATTAAGTTTATCTTATTACCAATAAAATTAGCACACGTAATGATTTACATTCTTACCAACTATATAACTCGTGGTGCATCATCTTTTCTGTACTGTTTAATTCATCTTCATGAAAATCGCTATGCGTAGATATTTGCGCACAGAGATTATTTTCTTGCTGTCCGTTTTATTACAATTCAACTACTTTTTGAAATAAGTAGTATAGGATAATAACAAGTGCACGCAAAGCCGTAGGCACAGCTAGTTTATAAAAAAAGGCTTGTTATTGAAAGTTATGGAACATGGAATGGGGTATCGTTAAGTAACTGTCAATAAAATGTCAACATTGAGATTAAAATTAAAATATCGAGAGACCTATAAAAGGAACGGCATCACTAAAAAGTTTTAAGAAAATATTTGGTTCCCTTCACTCTTCCGCTGGATAAGTGACATTTATTTTTACCCAAGCTGTCATCGTAAAGTTTGTTAAATTCATAACTACTTTTATTTATTTTACCTAATTTAGGCCTAAGGTCTTTCGTACTAGAAATTGACGAGTGTAAACCAAAATGTTTGATGCGACAGCTTCTTTAACCGTGTTAAGCGGTTTTTGGTAAGGGAAAAACTTATCAGTTCGCGTGACCGATGACCTCGACAGGCTCGTAACATGTTGCGCTTCCGTCAGACTAGCGACGCGTAGTATAGCTATACCAGTGTTTTTCAAAGTGTGGGTTGAGACCCCCAAGGGTGGTCTATAGTGGAGTTGCCAAAAGGTTGGGAAAGCTACTGCAGTAAAAAAAAACAAAGTTTTAAAAGTTTTATTAAGAAAAATATTAACTAAAGCACATAATAATTTGTACTAAATAAATAAAAAACTTAGGAGAACTCTTATGTATTTACTGGAACCCTAATTATGAAAATGAATAAATATGTTAAATTGAATAATTGTCACGAAATAAAATACATAAAAGAGAAACATCGGGTAGGGAGGTCGTGAAATATTTCTTCATACTAAAGGGGCCGTGTTAAGAAAAAGTTTGAAAAACACTGAGCACTATTATAGCTGCCTGTGTACATGTAATAATGTTATTTTGTATTGAGCTTTAGCAGTCCATAATATGTTTGATTAATTAATTAATTGTATAAAATTGCATATAACTATGGCTCGGAGTACCGGTGAAAACCAGAATAAAGTTAATAATTTCAATGAACAAATTACGAAATTTAAATAATGCAGACTATAATCAATTTAAAAATTAAAAAAAGAACACAGTTAATTCATTATTTTGAGTTTTAACTTCTGTGGGAAGTCATTATGACAGCTTTGAATTTCTTATTTTAATTTTATAGGTCTTAATGTTTGACCACGATCTCTTCTGATATTAAATGTCGAAGTAGCCCACGATAGTAAGCGCGCTAAACCTAAAGGGGAATTTGCTCTCAAATGCAGCTTACCAGGCGTGCTTAGGAAAAGAATAACGTTTTTTTATTTAGTTTAGGTCTTAATGAACATCATCTCAAAGTAAATAAGGAACATCAAATTATATACATTATAAGTTATACGCGTGGATCCGTACATATTATATTCTGTAACTAGCGGGCCCGGCAGACGTTGTCCCGCCTTGATTATAAAAAAAACATTGACAAATTAAATACCAAAACGTTCCTCATGAATCACTTTATCGACTGGTGAAAACCGCTTGAAAATCCGTTCAGTAGTTTTTGAGTTTATCGTGAACAGACAGACAGACAGACTTGGTAAGGGACTTTGTTTTATACTATGTAATGATGTCTCTTTGTTAAATGATTAAGTTATAGTAAAACTGCAAAACTTTGTGTAAATATTATCTGCACGCAAATATCTACACATACAAATTACCATTACAACTGATTGGACTTGACGGAAGTTCATATTGGAGTTCATATGCTGCAGTGCTATCTAATGCTGTGTTATTGTTAAATGTATTGAATAAAAACATTTATAGTTATCCATCAAACTGTGTCGTAGTCCACCGCGACCCCCCTCGGCAGCGGCTCAAGCCTAGCTTTGATTCCCTGAGTGGAGCCCACGAGCACACTGCGTAAGCGCATAATAGTTACACTGAAAAATATAAATCACTAGACCAACAACACAACACCGACCAACGCCGTATAGATTCACGCACTCGCACAAGTAGGTACACATATGTTGGAAGGATCTAATTTTGTTCCCTTATTCGAACTGAGTTAATTAAGTTTAGCTTAGTTGTCAGACACAAAATACATGTTTAAATTGGTGAGGCACATATATTGGTCCATATGTGTTTCATAAATGATTATATGTATGAATAGTTAGCTTAGGTGAACTTAGATTAGCGTTATTGCATGCAAGGCAACAGCCCAAGCCGAGGTTCAAGCCTTCAGCTTACTGCCATTCGGTTGAGTGTCTAAAGCGCTCGCCTTAGTCCCGTAAACCTGTGAATAGTTTTCATGTCAATAGCATAGTCAGTTGGAAAAAAAAATTATAGTCTATCAATCTCAAAAAAGTATTTTATATACTGGCTTTTGGCCACGGATTCGCTCGCTTTAATGTGGATTAAACCTATGCCTCAGAAACAATATTTTTTTCTGGATGAAAGGCAATCTATGTCCTGTTCCACATCCATGACAATATCTATTTCATTCACTCATATGGTAAATATAATTATGTAAACACAAAACAATAATGATTTGAAATAACTATAATAATAAATACTAGAATGTGGATAGTAAATAAGGGGTCATTCAAGTAATACGTAATTACTGTTGGGGAAGGGGGGTTCCTTGATTTGCTTATTTTTGATGACATACGGGTTGGGAGGTCTAGTTGGTGATTACATCAGCAATATTTATTTACTGAACTAGAACTGATTTGAATATCTCTATATATAAATTTCTTCTGTACGTGTGTATGTCACTGAACTCCTCCTAAACGGCAGGACCGATTTTGATGAAATTTTGTGTGCGTGTTCCAGTGGATCCGAGAATGGTTTAGATTCACATTTGGACCCGGTAGTGGCGCTGTGGTTGAATTTTAGATTTTTTTTATTGTGAAAACAGGACAACGTCCGCACGGTCCGCTAGTACTTATATAAATATTTACGTAATTATGCGGGAAAGGTTAAGAGCACTGCTTACTTTTGCTAACCAGGGGGAGGGGGCGGCCAGAAATTACAAAACATCTGCTTATGTATATACTTGAATGGCCCTTAAAATAAAATAATAAGTTACAATTGTTAAAACATTGGAGTAGACTGATATGCCAATTTAATGGATCTTTAGAATTCACATACCTTTGCCAGAATATATATCACAAGCTTTACGTAATACTATCTCTTGCACGCGGCTCCACGCATTAATGACCTATCCAACACAAACAGAATTTCTGGATAAGATGTACCTTATGACCCGTTATACGCCAGAGAACGTATATCCAAAGTTTCATATTGATGGGTTGACTAATTAAGGCATGAAAGAATTACAGAAAAGAACTAAGATTCGTATTTATAACACTAGTTAGAACTAGTTAGGATTATCATCTTCTTACTCTTATGACACCTAAGTAGGGTTGACAAAACATGTTTGTCTTGTTCAGTGGCGTAGCTAGGTAACCAAGGGCCCTGGGGCAAATTAAAAAATGAGGCCCCACTGCTATGTAAACTTATTAGGTTTTATCAAATAAAAATATGAAATATACAAATACTTTAAAAATGCTAAGCAAACTTAAGCTCTTTTTTGTGCACTGCAGGGCAGGTAATAAAAATATTAAACAGTAACATCATAAATTACAATTAATACTTGGTGTAGGTTTGGCTAATAAAACGAAATAGAGAAGATTCAAGAGTTTATTATATAAAGGTCGGGCCTACCAAATGACTAAATAACAATTATATTTACAATTTTTACAAACCTGTCATATTTATTTTGAAAATGGGAGAAATTTCCAAAAGTTCAGTTCGATCGAGATTTCTGGTAAGGATTCGAGGGCCCCCTGAGCTTGAGGGCCCCGGGGCACTGCCCCGCCTAGCCTCTAGGTAGCTACGCCACTGGTCATGTTATGATGTATGATTTGGCTTAATTTTTACGACCGGCCACCTGCCTGACATCAACCCTCCTTGGGATTAGTTTCTTGTACAACTTTATGTTTATGATTATTATATATAATTACGAGGTCTGATAGGTACACCTTTTAGCTTTACAATTTTTCTGTAGCTTTAGCTTTGATAGGCTTTTTATTTCTAGTTTCTGTTTGTGCTGCACTAGCGTTCGGTTTAAAAACAAGTTCAAGATATATGGTTTGCTTGCTACATTGTCATTTTTAGGTAATAGATCAAGTAAATTTTCAAAAAAAAGAATTAACCGACTTCAATATCAATTAAAAACCCATAAGGCACTAAAATAAATTAATTTAATAAACTATTTATTCTCCGCCTTTTAGTGCCTTATGGGTTTTTGATTGACATTGAAGTCGGTTAATTCTTTTTTTTTTAAATTTACTTTATTTTTCCATTTTCAGTGTACATAAATATATTTTACTAGCAGTGCCCGCGATCTCCGTTCCGCCTTAAGTATATTAAAATATGCGCTTTTTTGCATAAGAGCCTTCTCCTGGCAATAACAAACACAACAAAAAAAGAATTAGCGAAATCGGTTCAGCTGTTCTCGAGATTTACGCTTAGCAACACATTCAGCGATTCAATTTTATATTATAGATAGTGTTTCAAATGGTTGTACAATAAGTAACGTTTGGTGCGAACGCAACCTTATCAATAATCCGCGAAAGTTTCTACCACCAACTCGGCTACCAACGCTTCACACATAATATACCTTAAGTAATGCAATTACAATGCTTGCGTCATGTTGCAATACAGCAACGAACATAAGCACAATAGGCTCCTAAGTATTGAAGAGTTTTTTTATACTATTGGTGGCAAACGAACATGTGGGTCACCTGATGGTAAGTGATCACTGCGACACGAGAGGAATCACAGATGCGTTGCCGGTCCTTAAGAAAGGAGTAGGCTCGTTTCTTGAAAGTGTTGTTACTTTGTCACGGATCCCATCATCAGAACCTAACTAAATTCTCATCAAACTATCCTTGAAGTACATCCTTTCCAATAAAAAATGAATCATCGAAATCGGTTAGCGTGACATTGAGTTATTCGTCTATTTGTCGTTTACATAATTAATGCAAATTTAAAACTTATACGGTTTTGCATTGGATGCCGTTGTCGGAACTGGACCAAATTGAAATGGGACCACACGGGAAGCACCAGGTTTCAAATAAAAAAAGAATCATCAAAATCGGTTCATCCAGTCCAAAGTTATGAGGTAACAAACATAAAAAAAAAATACAGACGAATTGAGAACCTCCTCCTTTTTTTGAAGTCGGTTAAAAAGTAGTCAACTTTAGTCTGTTCCCGAAGATTATATTTTCGGGTTTTTTCAGTATTCTCTGATACAAGATATTCAAAGTACTTCCAAGTATCTTTTATATTTTGCTACTCTTTTCGTACAAACTTTTGAGGTTATTACTCACTGGTTTTTGTTCAACGTTGGCGGCGTTATAACAGAATTCACCTGCACGGCTTCAGGATTTTGTATCACGTAAATCGATGTATATTAACTTGAATTAATAAAGTTGAAAATAAATCTTTCGGTGTATTCATCGTTAACAAAATTAAAATTAGGTACAACAAACCATTACAATAATATAAAATATTAAAACTACAATAGAAAAATAATAGCAAAAAAAATAATTAGAACCAGTTAGGATGTATACGGTTAAATTGATTTAGACTTACTGACATTTTTACTTCTTGCATGAGCTTGCAAAATGAAGAATAGATTACGCGTATACAGTTCTGCGTAGTCATTCTGTTGTTACCGCTCCGTATGTAACCGTTTCTCCTTTACGTATGCATTATGTTTAATAAATTATGTTTCTTATAACCGGTAGGGGGAAAGCGAACAATGAAAAATAGGCAGGAGTATTCTTGGATTTCCCTGAAATAAAATGTTAAGAATTAATGCAGAAATATTGAAAATAACTGAACCATGAGTTTCAAATTATTTGCTAGAGTTTCACACCTCTTTCGTATTATTGTGTTCTATTACTATTTTCTGCCTTACTTTCTTTTACCAATAACATATCACTTTTGTTGTACACTTTAATCTATACTAATATTATAAAGCTAGAGGGTTCGTTTGTTTAGTTTAACGCGCTAATCTCAAGAACTACTGGTCCGATTGAAAAAATTCTTTCAGTGTTACATAGCTCATTTATCGAGGAAGGCTATAGGCTATATTATCACGCTGAGAGCAATAGGGACGGATCATCAATGAAGAATGTTTCAAAATTGTTTTTTTTTCCTTTTCAGAGCTTTCGCTGCGTGTTATCGTTAGCCCAAAGTAACTATTCCACGCGGACGAAATCCCGAGCAGAAGCTAGTCTAAAATAAAATAATTTCTTTTACAATAGTCGATCTGCCATAAAAAAATTGTAGATATGTCGCATGTCATCTTATTTGTGATGGTCTGACTTGTGCTCAGTAGGGAAATTAACTAAATAAATTGAGTATATAGATATATATATGATAATAACTACATTTAGTAACTTAAAGAGTGGTATGCTAACTAATATTATAAAAGCGAAGTGTGTGTGTACATATGTACACGCGTTAGAAGTTATACTTCTTTGGCGTAAAAAGATAAAAATCTTTTCAAAAATTTTATCTTTCGCCTTATCCTACGTTTGTAGAAAAAACTACACTAACAATAGAAAAAAGGTATTTAATACATTGAAAGTTTCAATACAAAGAAATACAAACAACAAATACAAAGAAACAAAATGTTGACTATAGCTAACCTCAGGGTTCGTGACGGTGTGCACGCGCATCCTAATAACTTCAGGGTGTCGGTTTTTCGTGACGGTGTGCGCGCGCATCGTAAAAATTTACTCTCATAATTTTTCCCTAACGCGCCAAAAGAAGTATAACTTCAAAAATGTACTGTTCTTGTGGGATAGATCAAATCTTCATTAAAGCGAGCGAAGCCGTGAGCAAGAGCTAGTATTAATATATGAGTTTGAACTCTATTTAATAGATAATTCACGCTAAAAAGGCTTTTAGGTTTTCATATTTTCTCACGCAACATGAATAAAATTGGAAAATGAACAGAACAGAAATGGGAAAATTTTTAATTTACTTTAATTGATTTTTGCATGAATTATTATGTAATTTATAATGACAATAAAAAGTTAGTTTTTGAATAATTGGCAATTAAGAAATTTAATAAGTATATTACATGCTTAATAGTATTCGTAGCAATAGAACGATGTACTATATTCTTTTAATCATTTGAATAAAGATAATATATTTTGATTTTTTTTTATATCATAGGGGGCAAACGAACAGGCGGTTCACCTGATGTTATGTGATTACCGCCGCCCATAGACACTTGCAACACCAGGGGAGCCGCAAGTGCGTTGCCAGCCTGTGTTTGGGGGAAGCGAAAGTGAGCCGGCACTCTCACTGACCGAACGAAACGCAACAATGCAAGCACTATTACTTCACGTCGGTGTTTCTGTGAGTCGGTTGGTTACTACCACTACTACCCCGGGCGAGCCGACCCATTCATGCTGAAACCAGTAATAGCTTCAGCGTTGCTCTACCACCTACAAACATATGTAATACGTATTAATTCACTTTACTCAATACCTATCTTAGTAAACAGGCAGGTAATGGAACTAAAAAAGTGTTGCAAAGAGTTATTTTAAGAAGGCGTCACGCAAATTGTGGTCATGAATCAGGTGTTTTAAGTCTTTATCTAAAAGCTTTCTATAGATCAACCTTGTAAGGTACCCAAGGCATTCCTCCTTCTATTTACAAGTGTTGGTCCTGATTAATTTCCGTTATCTGATTTCTAAATAAAAATTGGAGCATAACCGGTGTTGTAATTTTTTTCTACGCCATTGCATAAACCTTATTTTCCAAACGGGAATCTTTTCCCACAAACGTTTGCAAAGGTCAGACCAAGATTGCCAATTGAATCAATAACGAATGATCAGTTATAGTAACTTTTCCATAAAGGTGAAGTGTCAGGTTTTGCGGCGAGCCGGAATTAAATTTTAAGGGTCATAAATATACCAGCGCAGTCGACCCTAAAGCTCACATCGATCCCACATTATTTTTAGATGACGATCCGTGCGGTTTAAAAATGTTCATTTATTTTAATTAATGCGGAAGCATTCTTTCCTCGTCGAACAATATTAGCAAGAAAAACCTTGGCTTTTCAAATTACATTTAGTTATTAATTTTGCAGTATTTCAATTTTAAAATATTACTTTTGGTTTTGTAAATTACATGATTATGTAATCCCTCTTTCTGGTATCCTATTATTATTGAGACGAACTTCTTAGCCTTCCATAGATTCACCGTGCGGGTGCCGGGTCCATCGTGTGGCAGAGGGAGAAACTCAGAGCAGTTCCCAGGACTTGCGACCCAGGTGTCGGTTTAAGGAGGCCCCCTTTGAGATGCGCATCAACGCTCACCTTCACTGCTCGAGTTTCCCGCCCTGCCTAGCCAAATTTGGTAGGAACCTGTTAGTGCAGCCTTTGATACACGTTCTAAAATAGAACTTACTGCAGTTCTCGACAGGCCAAGGTCCTTCAGAAGGTTGTAGAGAGATTTTGCTGGTATACCTCTCGCTCCTACTTCTACCGCGTATAACTTAACCACATAGCCATTTTTACTTAGTTCATCTGTTAGTTCGTAATATTTATTTAATTTGATTGTGTGGTCTTTAGGAATGTTGGTTTCCCACGGTACAGTAAGCTCTACTAGTATTATATGTTTTATGTGTCTAGAGAAGAGGAATATGTCCGGTCTGGATGACGAAACACCAACATCATCTGGGATTTTATAGTGCTTGTCATACGTATCCATTAAAATAGTCCAGTCAGGTGCAGTACCTAGGATTGAGAAAGGCTTGCTTTTAGAGTTTACAGTTGAGCCATCCTTTACAAAGTTAATTTGTCGTTTATTTGTGGTCAATCCTTTTTGGGCTCTAGCTATTGAAAGACTTACTGCTTCACGTATGATTTCAAGTACTCTATCATGTCGGCGTGAGTAATAACCCCTATCAAGCAGCACCTTGCAACCTACCAGTAAGTGCCTAGCAGTACCTACTGCCTCACCACAAGTAAAGCAAGATTTTTCAGAGGCTTTCCCCCATCTTACTAGGTTACTTTGATCTGGGAGGGTCATTTGGAAGGCATTAAGATAGAATTTTAATAGGGCAGGAGACCAATCATAAAGTAGGGTGCGCCATTTCAGGGCTAACGGGATGCAGAACTCACCTAAGGTTAACCACTCACTTTGCATTTCTAAATTCATTGCGTGCACTTTATAATTATCATTTTAATCTTGTTGTAGAAAGGATTTTATTATTTCTCGGTCTTCCTTTTTCTTTGCTGAACCCAGTCCGACTCTATTAAACTGTGCTCCTGCCATAAATTGTTTGTGGAATTGAAGTCTTGACTCAAGCTCTGTAACACATTTATCTTTTGGGAGTGATGAGACTATTTCGTCCTGGGATTATCCCAAGAGATGCATTTTGGTCACTCTGAGGTGTTTATAGAGTTCCGATGGTTTCTTTAACTACATCCCAAAACTGTTTTGATCCCTAAATAGAGTTGAGGGGTCAGCTGAATGTGCAATTCCGAGCCATAGCTTCAATATCTTTATGACATTTGCATCTAGTTTTGCCAGGAGGGTTTTACCAATGTCATATACAAGAAAAGACCAAGTCAGACGTGACGTAAGATAGTAGTAATTATTATTATAATAAGAATGTAAAACTAACGTGTCTCTACTTTTTTTTACTATTTTCTCTACTTTGCAGGTGTCGAAGAATCATTACATAGTATAAAACAAAGTCCCGTACCGCGTCTGTTTGTCTGTAGGTTCGCGATAAACTCAAAAACTACCGAACGGATTTTCATGCGGATATCACCAGTGGATAGAGTGATTGATGAGGAACGTTTTAGTATATAATTTGTCAAGTTTTTTTTCATAATCAGGGCGGGACAACGTCTGTCGGGCCCGCTAGTAAGTAATAAAATACATTTCATTCATTTTTAGAATTGTCTATCTGTCAGTGGGTTTCTTTAGACACGCGTAACTGCGTTCACGATAAAAGAAAATAGAATAAAGCATATCCTCGACAGTAACTTAGTCTTTGTTTCATTAAAATCGGTCCACTCTATTAAAAGCTATTGTAATTTGATTGACGACTCGAGTTAAGTACGAGAGAAAACTAGATAAATAAATGGATTTAATATATTCAGATGATTTTATTAGTCGCTCTTAACATTAAGTTGCATGCGGACCGAGTATGGGGCAAAGTTAGTCAATAATATATGGGTAATATTCACAATGAAAGGAGGAAAGGAAAGAAAGAAGTCAACAAAGTGGTGCTTGTTGCATAATTTTAATAATAATATTGTTAACAAACATTTCTCTTAATATAATTCTGTATCTTCTATATATATATATATATATAAGAGATTCTCACCTATATATTGACACATCACGATATCTCTGGAACCATAAGGCGTAGCGACTTGAAATATGGTAGGAATATTCCTTTCGCCGAGTAGAGGTCAGCTAAGAACGGATTTTACGAAATTCCACCCACAAGGGGGGTTGCGGGGGCGTAACGGCTAGTGTATTATAAAGCTGAAGTGTGAATTCATACGTCTAAGCTAGGCTTTATTCAGGCTACATTATAGGAATATATAAGAGATTCCCACCTATATATTGACTCATCACGATATCTCTGGAACCATAAGGCGTAGCGACTTGAAATATGGTAGGAATATTCCTTTCGCCGAGTAGAGGTCAGCTAAGAACGGATTTTACGTAATTCCACCCACAAGGGGGGTTGCGGGGGCGTAACGGCTAGTGTATTATAAAGCTGAAGTGTGAATTCATACGTCTAAGCTAGGCTTTATTCAGGCTACATTATAGGAATATATAAGAGATTCCCACCTATATATTGACTCATCACGATATCTCTGGAACCATAAGGCGTAGCGACTTGAAATATGGTAGGAATATTCCTTTCGCCGAGTAGAGGTCAGCTAAGAACGGATTTTACGTAATTCCACCCACAAGGGGGTTGCGGGGGCGTAACGGCTAGTGTATTATAAAGCTGAAGTGTGAATTCATACGTCTAAGCTAGGCTTTATTCAGGCTACATTATAGGAATGACTTTTTTGACGTTCGACTTACAAAGTCATATAAACTCGATGCAATTTAGGCCATAATAACTCTTGTGAAAAATAAAAGTACCGATGTTTTTTTCCTAGAAAATTGACTAAACATTCTCAAAGGGTTTAACTATGAGTTTTAAATACATTCAAATATTACTTCACACATTTGTTGTGTAATGTAGTTTTTTTCTACTAGTGCGTTTTAATTCGTACGTATATTATATATATTTATTTATATCATAGTACGCAAACGAACAGGTGGGTTACTTGATGTTTAGAGATCACCATCGTCCATAGACACTTGCAACACCAGGGGAGTCGCAAGTGCGTTGCAAGCCTGTGTTTGAGGGAGGGGGTAGTGTGGGAGCGGGGAGGGGAAGGGCATGTGGGTATCCGGCGCTCTAACTGACCGAACGAAACGCAACATTGCAAGCGCTGTTACTTCACGTCGGTTTTCTGTGAGACGGTGGCACTACCCCGGGCGAGCTGACCCATTAATGTTGAAACCAGTAATAGCTTCAGTATGGCTCTACCGGCCACAACATAATATTGCTTTATGGATAATTTCTTTCGTATTTTCATATAATTCAAAAACAACAACACACAAACGTGATTGATTATAAAAAGGACCTTTGTGAGAGGATTATCATCATCATACGGTGATTTTACCTATTTACTACTTCACGATATATGAAACCGTTATAATCTCCAAAATTAGTATCTAATCAATATACTCTAACAAGAAATACATAGAGATGTATCAAAACTCGAAAACATATCGGAAACTCAATATCAATTAGCAATGAGCAACGTTATGCGTTTTTTGTGAACTCATTTATCCATATCTCAAATCGCGAGATATTCCTGATTTATATGGGTCGGAATTAATCGCGGCTATCCTTTTGGGTGTCTGCTTCGCGTGGTTGCCTTGTTTTGAGTGCTTTTGTTACGTGACATATTGTAAAATATTAATTTTATGGTATCGCACGAACGAGTACTGATTTACGTTCGTTTCAATTTACTGTCATTACTTATATAAAATAGGCTGGTCGTTAAAAATTAAATTTTTTGCGACGCCCCCTGAAAAGCTTCCTTTTGATGAAAAAACACTGGGAATTTTTTTTTAATTCAAAAGAACACGTGCCTCTAGACGATCTAAGTTAATTTTTGGGTATATTCATTTTTTCTCTGAAAGTATCTTATTCAATTTGAAATAAATATTATTTTAGATTTGAAAATAGTTAACAATGAAACTCCTTCATTTTTGGGCTTTTTATACTTCTGTGAGCAGTCACGTATGAATTATTTTCATAAAAAGATCTTAAAAAAATATCAGATGTCATAATTAAAACATTTATATGTTCCAATAGTATTGTTCTTAAGTGATTATTATTTTCATTTGTAAATTGAACTGTATCTTTTATTAAAAGTTATTGAGTACTACACACCGTTAGTAAAGTCTTACGTAAGGTGCGTATTGAGGTTAAAAATTAGACAACATAAACGGTATTATTTTCATTGAGTACTATTTTTTCTCTATAATGGAAGATCAGAAAGAAAATATATTTTTGATTGGAATTAAATTATATTAAATTTTTGAATTTAGATTTTTGTTTATTGTTAATTTGATCAAATATTGTTATTTTTATTGATTTGAGTTCTATAATTTTTTATATTTCGAATAAAATTGTATTTTTCCTGAAAAATTCCAAAAAAAAATGATTATACCCAAAAATTAACTTAGATCGTCTAGAGGCACGTGTTCTTTTGAATTAAAAAAAAAAAATTCCCAGTGTTTTTTCATCAAAAAGAAGCTTTTCAGGGGGCGTCGCAAAAAAATTAATTTTTAACGACCAGCCTAATATAAAAGTATTATTGTCTGCAATTAACTTCAAAGATTAAATGTGTGTATATTTTTTGTGACGTTATGTATCTTAAACGGGTTGAATTTTATCATATGAGTAATCGTTATATTTCTCTTCATTCCATGAGTAACACAGGGTATATAATATTTAACTATAGCGCCTGCGAAAAGAAGTTTAATGTTACTTCTTTACTTGATTTACACCAGTATATAAAGTGATTCATGAGGAAGGTTTAGGCATATAATCTTTGTTTTATTATCAGGCCGGGACAACGTCCGCCGGGCCCGTTAGTTTTTATAAATTTAGATATCTATTTGTTCTACCAAGGAATCAAGTTTGTCTTGCAAATAGACATAATTAATCGAGTCAACTAATTATTTACTAGCCTCAAACCGACACCTACACATGGCTGGTCAGCAGGTCAAAGGGACTTTTGTATCTCATCGTCATTAGCTCCATGGCCTTCTATTGATTATAAGTAAAAAAAATTGTAATAGAACTGTAGGTCATTGAATTGGGATTTACGGGAGATAGGAACAAATCGGAAAGTTTAAACATTTATAGAATCAATGATATCGGAAGATAAGATCCTGTCTAATAAGTACAAAGGTAGAACAATTGACAGCTCACTGAATGTAGTCTAAAAATATATTCAGATTATTTTCTGTTTAATACGAATAATCACATATTAGGAATTTAAGACACGAAGACGGTCTGATTTAATTCATGATTATTAGTGTGAGCTTCTTTCAATTATTTGCTGTCTTTATATTTTTTTGGCGAGATTAATAGAAACTGTGAAGAAAACAAGGTTACTTTAAGCCCACTAATCTATACATATAATAACATTGTAAATTAAATTTGTCTGCACTTTTTCGATTTTCGTAAAAAAAATTGTTGCAGGTGTCTAGGAATAAGTAATAGAATACATTTCAATCATTTTTAGAAATGTCTGTCTGTCTGTCTGTTTGTATGAACACGCATCACTGCTAAAGTACTGAGTTTACAATAAACCCCACAAATCATAAATCATATCATATCATAAAGCATATCTCCGGGAGTAATTTAGTCTTTGTTTTATTAAAATCGGTCTACTCTATCAAAAGTTATTGTAATTTGAATGACGGCTCGAGGTAAGTACAAGAGAAAAGTAGTAATCTATGAGTATACCTATTAACATTATAAAGTTTATTTGTTTGGTTGAACGCGCTAATCTCAGGAACTACGGGTCTGATTTTAAAAATCCTTTCAGTGTTAGATAGCTTATTTATCGAGGAAGGCTATATGCTATATATCATCACTCTAAAACTAACAGAAGCGGAGCAACAATGTAGAAAGTTTCAGATTCAGTGTTTTTTTGCCTTTTGAGAGCTTCCGCTACGTGTTAGTGTTGGTCCAAAGTAACTATTCCACGCGGACGAAGTCGCGGGTAGAAGCTAGTGCTATATAATAGTGTCCTTGTAAAAGTTCTTACTCTGTTAGTAGACGTAGCAAGAAGTATTTTTTATTTATGAAAACTGGGAACAACATTCCTTATAGCTGCAACATTTGCGAGTTGTTATACTGTTAGTAAACGTAGCAACTAGTCTTCTTTATTAACAAAAACTATAAACAAAATTCCTAATGGTTGCAATATTTGCGATATGCAAATAACAGAAAGGAAAATGAAATAATTTCAACTCAAAAGTTCATTTACCCATGTTTATTCCGACGAACGACGCCAACCCATTGCGACGCAGTAAATGTAAAAACCACGCCACATGTGCAATCGCGCGACGCAAGCTTACATAAGGGTTAGTGGTCCCGCTATTTGCTAGAATATTCCCCGTTTGTTGGAAACTAAGGCTTTAATATGAATCTTATTGGACGAAAAATAAAAACGTTTTAACTTTACGTATTACCACTGGTAAATAATGAATATGCATACAATTCTTTACGTTTTAATCCAACTGCTATTGTTTTCGTTATTTTAATAAATAACGTGCTGTATAGTTGCTGGTATTATATACGAGATCGATTAGTTTGAAAACCGTTCAATCGATCTTCCTATATGTTTTTCCATGGAGAAGTTTTTTATGCTATCCTACATCTTAGGCTATTGTATTGTATATTGTTATTGTAATTGCATTGTGACTTAAAATTACTATGGTATAATTTTAAAATTTCAAGAAGCTAATTAATATTTTGAAGTTATACTTCTTTTGGCGCGTTAGGGAAAAATGATGAGAGTAAATTCTTACGATGCGCGCGCACACCGTCACGAAAAACAGACACTCTGAAGTTATTACGATGCGCGCGCACACCGTCACGAAAAACCGACACCCTGAAGTTAGCTATAGTCAACATTTTATTTCCCTGTATTTGTTGATTGTATTTCTTTGTATTAAAACTTTCAATGTATTAAATACCTTTCTTCTATTTTAGTGTCGTTTTTTCTACAAACGTAGAATAAGGCGAAAGATAAAATTTTTGTAAAGATTTTTATCTTGTTACGCCAAAGAAGTATAACTTCCAACACGTGTACAAAGTACACACACAATTTTTTATGACACTTTTAATTTTTAGATAATACTAGCGGGCCCGGTGAAAGTTATCCCGGCCTGATAATAGTAATAAAAAACTCAGACAAATTATATACCGAAACTTTTCTCGTGAATCACTCTATCTACTGGTGAAAACCGCATGAAAATCTATTCAGTAGTTTTTGAGTTTATCTGACACAGACAGACAGACGTGGCAGAAGACTTTGTTTTATAATATATATCGATGCGTAATATGCAATTATGGGTGAATCCGTTTTTGGATAACGTCAATTTATTTGTCATAGCCGTATATTTGTTTTTTTGTTGTTGTCTATTATTTTCCATCACATCAGCTTGTAAGAAGCTCACAGAAAGAAAATATGTTTATTGCAACAAATACACGGAATATATTATATTAGAAAAATAGAGTAACAAAGATGGAAACAGAAAAAATATAGAAATTGAACGTTAAAATCGATTAAAATTATGCCACGGTTTTACTGCAAAGGCGCACAATTCAGCACATGCTGGCTGCCACCTTTACAAGTGACCTCAGCGCTGATTTTTTATTGTGGCCAAGTGGGTTTAAATATATAATAATAACACACTATAAATGTGAGACGAACTTCTTAGCCTTCCATGGATTCACCGTGCAGGTGCCGGGTCCATCGTGTGGCAGAGGGAGAAACTCAGAGCAGTTCCCAGGACTTGCGACCCAGGTGTAGGTTTAAGGAGGCCCCCGTTTGAGATGCGCATCAACGCTCACCTTCACTGCTCGAGTTTCCCACCCTGCCTAGCCAAATTTGGTAGGAACCTGTTAGTGCAGCCTTTGATACTCGTTCTAAAATAGAACTTACTGCAGTTCTCGACAGGCCAAGGTCCTTCAGAAGGTTGTAGAGAGATTTTGCTGGTATACCTCTCGCTCCTACTTCTACCGCGTATAACTTAACCACATAGCCATTTTTACTTAGTTCATTTGTTAGTCGGTATATTATGTATAAATGTATGTATGTATATAAGTAGATATTCATATAATAAACAAAGTATTAAATAGGTTAGTTATATAAATTAATGCATAAGTAAAAGAATAATAAAGATAATGTAATTATATCGCCGAAACATCCCAATTATAATTTTCGAAACACATCTGGGAGTCGAGTAAAAACATTATTCTACGCTCAGAAGCCTACCTACCCAACAGATTTTATCATAGAGATATTGCGGTTTTTCAGACCGAATTACCCCAAACAAAAGACATGCGAGATGTAATTTGCACCTCGATTTCATTTTTAGAAGTAGGTACTTATTAATAGTAGAAGTAACATGTGCTCTTGGTGGTATTGTGAAACAGAAATGTGAACAAGCATTTTGGACCCTTTGTATAAGACGAGATGTTCTAGGGAGTAATCGAGGATCGTACACAACATCAGAAAAGTTTGGCTTTGAAAGAACTAATGTTTCTACAGCAGGGTTATAGGTATTTTTCTGAAGGTACGGGCACAATCAACATGCCAAGTCTGAGAAATCTCCAGTTCTATATTCTTTTGTACGTGGTGGTACTACTATAACATTTCTCAACGTCAGGTTCCCCCACGAAGTTTTCCTTCACCATCAATGATGCTATTACCAATTTAGATTAGTGAAAATACGAGTTCCGAAAAAATCGTCGGTATATCGAACCTGCAAACATTGAATTGACATTCCATCGGTTACACCATTCGCTCACTACAACATAATAAGTATATATAAATTATTTTTTTTTTGTGCTGGAAAGTGCTGTCTGGCTGAGGGACAGCACAAAAAAAGGCGACCACTGAAGACTTTGCTGGCGCCGCTGCGCGGCCTGAAAGCGACCCAATAGGGACAGCCCCCCGCCCGTTGCTGGATATACACCGGCTGATCCCGGAACGCGACACGCTCAAACGTGTCACTATGGCGGGTGTTCCACCTGGTGTACGGTGGTCGCGATCCAGTCGGGTGCAGACACCCTACCACCCCGCTTTTATACATATAATAAAAATTTAAATCTAACGCGTCTGTACATTTTAGATTTTTGTGAAAAAAATTGTTGCAGATGTCTAGGAATAAGTAATGAAATACATTTCAATCATCTTTATAAATGTCTGTCTGTCTGGTTCTTTGTTTGAACACCCATCACTGCTAAAGTACTGTGTTCACGAGAAAACCTCCCGATGAAAATCGTAATGCATAACCTCGGGTAACGTTGTGGTCTTGGTTTCATTAAAATCGGTTCACTCTATCAATAGTTACTGTAATTTTAATGACGACTCGACTTAAGTACGATAGAAAAATATATAAGTAAATGGACTTAATATATTCAGATGATTTTATTACTCACTGTTTTTTTCGCATTAGGTTCCACGCGGACGGAGTCGCCGGCACAGCTAGTAAATTAATAAAATAATAAATAATAAACGCTCTGAATCAGTTATAGTTGTATTCGTAAGTAGAAACATATTTCTCAGCGGGATGATCAGTTAGCGAAGTGCACGGTTTGTCGCTCAGAGGCAACGTGTCGCCACAACATGCAAAACTTATTTAAATTGATATCGTAGAGACTCGCAAGGCGTCGTACTTTCTTTGTGTTCGGATTTCATCTACATTTTCATGTGGTCCGTGGGAAGCAATTTACTTTAAACTTTTGCACCAAAATTTCACTGACGAAATTGCATTATATTTTAAACGAAGCCATTGTGAATAAAATTTATTGCATGTATTTTATTAAAATGGTACTTAACCCCATAGCTACGAGTTAGGCATTATAAGTCGCAATTACGTACTAATCTAAGTCTTAAGCTCTGGTCAAGTACTCGTTTGAAATTAGGTTAATTAAAATATCTATTCTTATTTGAAATAGAACATTATAAAGACTTTAAATTACAAATTAATAATAGACGTCAATTTATACAGGGGATCAGTTGATAGTCGTTTCATGTGGTGTTATTTTTATTAAACACTATATTGCTCGGAATAACCCCAAAGAAGCTATACGGATCACAGTGACAGCAATGGAATTACTTGCGATCATGATACTGTTAAAGCTCATTACCTTGTCCCACAACTGAGTATACTGTACGGTTTTTTGGTACGAAGGTACCTTACTTTTTGCAGGAGCAGTATGCGTTTACCCAAAATCCAGTTCCGTTTAGAATTTAATGGATCACAATCACATAAGAGTTGATTTGTTGTTTTTACAATCCCTTGTGTTCTGGACAGGGATATTGTAAATATGTTTTTTTCTTTTTTTATCGTAGCTCAGCAAAGTGACTGTACTGTGCCTGATGGTGAGCACAGTATAATCCAAAAACAACGGCGACCACCGAGAGACACGCTATCCCTCATCCCTCACCGGTCGCCGCCGTCACGCCGGCTTGCATAAATGTCTCTTCACGTTACGCTTGAAGGTCCCATATTACTAGGAAGGAGGGAACACACTGGTCGGGAGATTGTTCCATAGCTTCACGGTGCGGCAGAGATAAGAGGTTCCGTACCTTTTAGTTCGTGACCAGATAGGATTTACCGTAAAACTATGGCTCCGAAGCCCAGCGCGCGTGGTTCGGGTATGAAAAGGAGAGGAAGGGATTAAATTAAATAGCTCTTCAGAACACTCGCCATGATACAGACGGTAGAACACGCTCAGTGAGGCAATGTCTCTACGCAACTGAAGCGGCTCTATAAATTGTGTAATGTCTGAATCATTAACAATGCGGACAGCCCGTCTCTGCAACCTGTCCAGGGCATCTAGTAGTTAAAAAAGAACAAGTGGTCTCGATACGATCCTCTGTTGAATTTTACTGAGAAGCGAGGATAGCTTAGTTGATATTATGTTCGAATGCTTGCGACTGAAAGTATCGTGATGAGACCGTAGGTAGGTATAGGTAGGTAGTAGGGTTTTTAAGTCTGCCTAGCTAGTTACCATCTTACCATCATACTACCGCCAAGTATGTTTTGGTGTATTCTGGCAGCTGCACTTGAATGCCTGTTCCCTTTATGTTTTGTGTATATACCACTCGTCATTTAACTCGTCATCAGATGAGATTGTCGTCAAACACTTAAAGCCTATGTGGTTAAATGTATTGAAAATTCTCTTAGGGATATCATAGAATTTAATCTTTCCAGGACGTGTCGTAAAAAGTTATCTCCAAGGCCAGTAAATACATAAGTTTCATGTTAGTCGGCACTTATAATACAAAGGTTATTTCAATTCTCAGAGGCGTCCTCATTCGTATTTGCAACTCACGTAAGAGTTTTAGTAGTCAATTGTCTAATGGCTATGAAAACAGCGAAATGGGGAATTATTTCTTATGATTATCTTCAATTTATTCAGAACTAGTTTATTGTAATGGTTCTTATCCCATTTAAAACTTTGTTACGGAGAAAGTTTAAAATGTTTCCAATTTTTGTTTTTGTACGTCGTACAATAAAGTTAAAATTTTAGAGATTTTTAATATATCTGAGTGAACGCTGAACGTGGTAAAGTGTATATTGTATATGTCGTTACATTTCAAAATAACCTAAATCTACTTTTAATAGTTCATATAACACGTTTAATTTTTTTTTAATTTCCGCTTTATATAGTATAAGACTGAGATATTCAAATTTCGTCTTTCATAAGGTTTTGTAGGTGGTAGAGCCACGCTGAAGCTATTATTGGTTTCAGCACGAATGGGTCGGCTCATCCGAGGTAGTACCACCCTCTCACAGAAAACTGACGTGAAGTAACAGCGCTTGCACTGTTGCGTTTCGTTTGGTCAGTGAGAGCGTCGGATACCCACCTCCCCACCTCCCCAACCCCTCTCCCCTCCCCATTCCACCCTCCCCCAAACACAGGCCGGCAACGCACTTGCGACTCCCCTGCAGCTGTCTATGGACGGCGGTGATCACTTACCGTCAGGTGACTTGCCGGTTCGTTTGCCGCCTATAATATAAAAAAAAGGTTTTTAGTTTTTCTTATGATCTTCATATCTTTAGGTGTACAAATTTGAAGATCTTGAAAAATAACGTAAATAATCAGGAACGGTTAAAATTGGATTTAGTTCAAGGACTATATATTGAAACATATCTAACACAAGATATAAAAAATAAGTAACTGCGAACGACATGCGACTATTCAAGCGAAGTTTTGTTGATATGGCTAAATTATTTACGATATTATTTTGTACTAGCTGACCCGTGCAACTTGGTCTGCATCACAATGTCTGTATCGATAACAAAGTCTACCCCGATTATAATTTTCAAAAAATATTTAATGAAAAAATAGGCCTTGTTACAGTTTTATTAAAGTAACTAGCGGACCCGACAGACTTCGTTCTGTCAGAAAGATATGGAATGTGGCAGTTTTTTGTTCCTACCTATTTTATAGGCGGGGCAAAAAATTCTCCTGAACACAACCGTCACCCTGATGATAGGGCGGTGTGTGGGGTTCAGCTCGGGTGACCAAAGTATCTTCGCTTGCACGAACTTTGGCCACCCTTCTGGGACCCACTAAAAAACCCCGACTGGGATGTCTGCCAGAGGGCTTCAAACTAAAACTCAGTAGAGTAGGTAACAGAAAATCCAAGAAAAACAACACGTCTACACCGGAAAATCGGCAGGTTGTTGTTGTTATGGTTGTTGTTTAAATTTTCAACTTCTTTTTAATTTGATATAACTTGTAGTCAAGTCCTTTAAGCCATACCAATATTGTATGTGTGTAAAGTTGTCATTTTCCGATATTTATTATTTTATTCGTTGTTCATGTCATTTATATAATATTAGTATGTATTTAAATAATTTTGCACAGATAGGGATATTAAATTAAAAATAATAAAACACTTTTGGTAACGCGGTTTGTGTTTGACTGATGTAATGATGTGAAAACTGATGCATTTTATGTCGCGTGCCGAAACTCTAAAACAAAAGAAATAATATCGTGAAGCTGACCAAATTGAAAATCAGTACTAATGATCTATAGCTCTTACATTTGTGACTATTCAATTTGGTCGGGTTCGCGATATTATCACTTTTGTTGTGTTTCGGATCGCGACATAGGATTCTACAACGCGCGCACGCACACTGTTTTGATTGATATGATTGGATTTGAACTTTGTGCAGCGGTATTAAAGTGCAAATTGACTCTTTGGCGTTAGGAACACACCTACATTGCTTGGGCAACAGTGAAAGCTTGTAATTTAATATGAACTTTATTGAATGGCAATAAAGTTCAAATTGACTCTACATGTTAGTTAGAAAACGTTTGTATGGGAAAAGAAAAGGGCTGATTTTAGAAAGAAAGAAAGAAAGAAAGAAAGAAATACTTTATTGTTGGAACAACCATACAATTAAATTAGATTACACACTAATTAGACAGAGAAAAAAAAAATACATTTTAAAAATGAAAAATAGATATCCAACAATTGGCGAACCCATTCAGCAAAAATCTGCAATACTATAAGTAGTACTGCAGCGCTGATTTTCAATGGGAGCCTATATATGATGATAAACAGACGTTAATGTCAATACAGAATTAGAAACGAACAATCAAATAACACAGACGCACGTAACACGTCACGGATGGCCATACTAAAGAGATATAACAACTGTAACCACAAATTTAGGATTAAACAAAAACAAATATAATTTTAGAAGAGAAAAAAAAAAGTAAATAAAAACAATACACACCAATAAACAGAGCTTACAATAGAATACTACTACTATTCACATACATTATACGTCACTCTAATTACTGAATTTGAAATTGCAATAGATAATGCTTATATGAGAGTTTAAAGCTAAGTTTCTCTTTTTGGATCGACATGGCGGTGGGATGTTGTTCAACAACGAGTGGCGGCATATTTAAATGACCCTTAAAAGCGGTAGTTTATGGAGAGGTATGATAATGGGTTAGTATGGTGCGAGAACATGAAAAATACGTGTGCTTTTTGTCTCCACTTAATTGTATAAGATATTTTGGGTTTTTGGTTTTAATCAGCCAAAAAGTAACGTAGCCATGTGTAATTCGCGTCGTGCCGCCATTTTAGGACATTTGCGATTAAAAATGGTGTAATATGTCCACGGCGCGGGACATCGAAGCAAAATCTGGCACAAGATTCTGCACACGCTGGATGGAACGATAGTACGTGATAATAAACAAGGACCATACACTGTATCACAGTAATTTAGTCTCGATAGAACTAGACTGTCAACAAGTAGCTTTCAATGTGATACTAAAATACTGTCTAAAGCGATACAGTCTTTTAACCTATAAAAGCAGTTTCTAATAACATTTTTATGTGCGACTAAAACGAGTTCCGGGTGTGAGTATCCAAATTACGAATTATATAACCTTTATTTTTGCCCATATTTACTGGATTGGCGGATATAATATAATTAATTTGCATTTGCTCCTAGAACATGAATTTGGATTTGGTGGGATTGAGGACAATGAGTTTTGCTAGACCAGGATTTCTCTACTGAGATCCTATTAATTTTATGAACGGATGCCCCGAGTTCATCACCCTTAAAAGCATGTTGTTGTGATCATGATACATATGGTTTTCAATATGAAACAGTGGTTGTCGGCACTGTTTGTAGTAGGTCAAGAATAGATTGAGAATGAGTTGGTGGGGGGGCCGAAGTCCATTTTTTACATCTGTGCGTTGCTAATCTGTGACGTGTTTTTGGTGAATCCATAGTATAGTATAGTTTTAGGGTTTTCGCGGCAATTATTCGAATTTTTCTCGCCGTAAAAACCATCCTTGGACTTCCAACGAACATTAAAAAAAAAGAATTGGCCAAATTGGTCCAGGCATTGTTGAGTTATGCGCTTACCAACAGATTTTGTGATTCATTTTTATATTATAGATAAATAAATATAGATATAGAAGATATTATTATATTTATTTTTCACTACTTTATGACTGAAATATCTAATAATGGTCATATTTTTATACATATAATAAGAATGCAAAGATTACATATCAAATTTAAACATAAACGCCGTCAGAAATTATAATTCCTTAAGCATGTCTTGCCTTGATTTTTTTTTATTGCTTGATTTATTTGTGAGGAATCACCTGTCTCAGGTTCACTATTTGTAACAGTCTCCATAATTACCTACGTAAAAAATAGTATTACCTATATGTAACAAGTTTTGTGGCCACAGGAAGCCTCGCTGCTACGTCTATTAACAACCGATTCGAGACTCTGGGACCATATCTGACCGAGTTCTGTATTCGATTATCCGTAACTGTATATTTATGGAATATTTTCACCCAGTAGTTGTTCGAATTTTTAAACAATTCTACAGTATCGAATTGAAATTTTACTTGGTAAACATTTATAGGAGTCAGGATCAATTAAACAAAGAGGTCTTGTGTCGCCCCAGTTATAGCCGCGAATGTACACCGTGGGGTTTATTCCGTGCGAGTCGGACATAGTCCACTCTCTCTCCCGGAAGGGTGGATATCCATAACGGATGTCCTCACGATAACAAGAAGGATCAATCAAACAACATCAGTTTAGTCGTGAACCTATATGGATTCCTGCAACGCAAGACCAGTTGTTGTGTCGTTCTTTGGGTAAGGAATTCCTATAACAGTGGAAGTCTTTTAATAATTCTTTGAGGAAGGCATTTGTATGGCGGTGGAAGTCTTTTATAATAAATTAATATCTTATAAAAATACAGATTTCCGACCAATCTATTTGTATCACTTTAGAATTATTTACAGAAATACGGATGAACTTGCTATTACAATTAAACAATAGATGACTGATTGAAGCGTGGGAAAAAGGCACACAGAAAAATCTTAGGACTCCGACTAATGTAAGCAAAATAAATATTGTTTTAAAAATAGCTCATTTCCAAAACGTTATCAGAGTATTACATCAAATTATGACAGCTTTCCAGAGATTTCCACCCTTCGTTTCATGAGGTATATGAGCACGTTGAAGGACGAAATGACTGAACATTCTGAACACTCAACTATAGGCATTAATAGTATTATTATTAAACGCTATGTTTAAAATAAAGTTCTTTATTTCATAACGTCGCCTAATGTACTCTGTTTACATACACTTTTTTATGTAAATATAGAATCTCAGACAGTATGTACCGTTATGAAACATGTCATGTTAAATTGTATTATGGTACATCGACATGCGATGCATGTGACACAGTTGTTTGCTACGGATAACAAAGTCTATCAAAGGTTTATTTTTGAAGTGAAACTTCTTTATCGGCGTTGGAAAAAAATTTCCGCACATTTTTGGTTCGCGTCACATTTTTCCGTTCGCGCCACTTTTTTGTTTCATGTCTATGATAATAAAATCCTTTTGTTTAACTTTCTATTTAACTTTATTTGTGTTGTTTAAATCCTTTTGTTTAAATTTATTAATTTACTTTATTTCCAATTTCTGGAAAGTTGCATATAGATCATTTTGCGAAAAATAAGGCCTTAAACAAGTTTCACTTCTTACGTGTGTACACTAGTACACGCACACATTTTTTTATTCAAAATCTTTATTCTGCGATTGTATTTCATAGAAAACAGAGTCTTGTATTTGTGTGTACACGCAAAAAAACTGAAACTTATTTGGTTTATGTACACATCTTTATATCCTGACCCTAACTAATATTATAAATGAGAATACGAGTTTGTTTGTTTGTTACGCTTTTACTTTTTAACTACTCAATCGATCATTACGACATTTTGCATACACGGATCTTTCATCCGGAAAATCTAGATTAAAGCGAGCGAAGCTGTTAGCAAAGGTTAGTATTTCATAAATTTATCAAAGAATCTCGGCCGCGTACTATTCTGTTTACAAAATAGGCTTTCAGTCTTTAAAATAACTACTCTCAGCACAATACCTACACTTTATCGCAAACATAACTGTATATCGTGTACCACACTCTGTAGCGTGTTTAAAATTGTGTTAGGTCCATTTAACATACCTATATTTTCACACTCTTGTACGTACTTACATAAGACATAAGTATATAAGTTATGCTATTTTTCTCGCTTGAATAAAAGTAAATTAAACTTCCACTTAATGTGGATGCAAATTAGTTTTCCTAACATTCTAACATTAGTCGAACAAAATTTATAATAAGTAGGTTATATATATTTCATGAAAATACATGTCTTTTAAGGGTCAATCACGTCGAAACTGCTGAATGTATCGGTATAGGATTATTTTTCGTAGATGTCTGGTTTTTGGAATCGATTGACTCTTTGCTATTTTTTTAATGCACGACGAAGCAACTACCTCTATATAAAAGTACATATTGACGATATCCGAAGGAAAAGGATTTTGTAGGTGGTAGAGCCACGTTGAAGCTATTACTGGTTTCAGCATGAATGGGTCGGCTCGTCCGGGGTAGTACCACCCTCTCACAGAAAACCGATGTGAAGTAACAGTGCTTGCATTGTTGCGTTTCGTTTGGTCAGTGAGAGCGCCGGATACCCACCTCCTCTCCCCTTCCCCGTTCTTCCCCTCCCCATCCCTCACTTCCCCACTCCCCTCTCCCCCAAACACAGGTTGGCAACGCACTTGCGACTCCCTTGGTGTTGCAAGTGTCTATGGACGGTGGTGATCATTTACCATCAGGTGACCCACATTGTTCGTTTGCCTCCTATAACATAAAAAAAAAAAGAAAAGAAGAAATATATATAATCAATCGAACTCAATTTGATCCTGTACGTTTAAGAAAAAATCAGCAAATTATTTTCAATTTTTCTTCGTGTATATTTACGGACATGACGGAATTTCATCAGTACTTTGATCTTAACAAATGATCGAGTCGAAGAAAAAAATCCGACGATAAAATACATATATTATGATTTTCCTATTCATTCTCTACATAAGCTAATAGAAAATGTATTTCATTAGTACTTAACTTGGGCAATTGCCCGTCGAATATAGTCCACGAGCTTAGAAACATTAGGTATCCCATTTATTGTAATGGAAGTGGACAGCATTTAGAACCGTACTTATAGTCCTTTAGGTCAACAGGGGACACGAAGGACGTAACAAAAACAGATATACCCTTACTTACATCAAGGATATATGAGTCATATGTATTAGTCTATTACTATATAAAGCCTATAAAGGCTCAGTTCGAGATGACAATAAATCCTTACTAACAATATACATGCGAATGAGTGTTTGTTTGTCACGAAATAATGCCTTAACCACTCAACCAGTCGTCTTGAAAATTTGCAAAAACGTTGTTAAGGGCACTGAAGGATAGAGTACCTTCCATCCAAAAAAAGAATGTTGTTCGCAAAGGATACGTCCAATGGGAAGTTTTTTTTCTCGAACTGACTACGCTATTGGGCTAGCAAGGCCTTAACAGCTTCACCGGACTACTAAGGCGAGCGCCTAAGGCACTCAGTCGATTTTATTTTGACAACTGGCTCAAGGGTGCACGCCATACCTCGGCTTGGGATGTTGCCTAGTTAATGCAAATCACGACCCAACTGAGCTAAACTAAGCTTAGCTACATATTCATACGTATATGAGTTACTGAAATATACATGTGTACCAAGCTTGTATAACTCAATAACTCTTATATGTATTTCGTGTCGGGTATTTTGTTCTGAACTAATTCAGTTCGATAAGGGAAAAAATAAAACCTCCACTTTCTTGCGTAAGCGTGTGTGCGTGCACGTGTGTGGAGGTGATATGTGTAATATTGTTGCAGTGATGTAAGATTTTGTGTCACTGTATTCGCGCGAGCAGCGTACTCAAAGGCTCCATACCGAGGGAACGGACCTAGGCTTGAGCCGCTGCCGAGGGAGGCTTAGTCTGGTGTGAAGTTTACCCCCAGACCACGGCGGCCCAATAGCAAGTGATAACATTTGTGACATTTATAGCTGACAATCATATTGATAACTAATGTTATCGATCAATATTTTTTTATAATGAGGTTTTTCTAAGCTTCCAAGTTGGAAATCTATCGCCTAATACGTATAGGTGAGTTCCGGTAGTTGTATTTGAAAGCCAGCCCCCTTTAGATTTAGCGTATTCACGTACAAAAAACAGTTTCTTCATATGAATTCATGTTAATATACAAGCAGTAAAATTTGTTAGTTTTCTGACTATTACTAATTAATTAACATTTAAAAAAAAATATTTCATACAAAAAAGAATCGCCTTCAAGAAAACACGAACTCAAAGTTATAAAATAATATTTTATTTCCTTCATACATTACACCTTGTCTTAATTTTCACACAATAATTTAGGATCCAATTAAAAACTCAAGCAATACTCAAATACTTATTATATATCTTTTTAAATCGCCGCCGATATTAATTATATGCCAGGCAAAGAATAAAATTGTGAAATACACTTTACCGTATTTTGTCTTTTACACAAGGAAATAGGGATATTTAGGGACTGTTAAGAAAGGATTAGTCTTATCACTTGATTAAGCAGTCGTTAAGAAAATCTTGTCAACGAATAAGTTAACTTAATGTTGCTCGGTTTCCGGAAAAACCTTGCTACATTTCCTCGATTCGGAAGCATCTACATTAGATTCAATCCATCGGAAATAGATTTAAGGGCCCCAGCCTATTTTTATTGCGTAGATGTACTCACTGTAATGTATCGTATATTTTTTAAGATGTTTTTTTAATTATATATGTTTATTCTGAGGTTTCTACGCCGTTTTCGGAATATATTAGAAAAAACTTTATTGGGTATTTTATAATAAGTATGTAATGAAGAGTAAGTTACTGTTATTAGACGAACACATATTTAAATCTCTTTTATTATTTGATACTAGCAGGTACCTGCGACCTCCACTATATTTGAATGACACTATTAACTTCATCATTGTCGAATATTAATTCGATGTCCATAGGTTCGAAACCCGTCATGTACCAACGAATTTTTCGTAATTCTCGCACATTTACTAAATTAAATTGGTAACATTATCGGCTGACGGTGAAGGTAAAACATCGTGAGGAAACCTGAACTTGGGACATGTTCTTGTATATGGGAAAATATACAACTTTGGAATTCTTAGAGTTTGAAATCGCCAATATGCCGTGGGTGGCGTGGTGATTATTATGTTCATACCATTCTTCGGGAAGAGGCCTATAGCCCTGCAGTGGGTTTCTGACAGGCTGATGATGAATAGTACACTGATGCTATTTCATACAAGAACAGATATTTAAAGATAAAAATCTTTAAGTCTATGAGAGTATATTCTTAGTTCAATGCATGACAGCGAGGACTACCGAAAAATCGTAGATTGCTCAGTTGCCATTGCTGTTTTTAAATTGAACTATGTACCGCAAGCGGATGTGAAGTGACTAAAAGAGTGTATGAAGTACAATGCATGATAACTTTTAAAATGGAAGTGTTTTTTCAGATTTACATGCGACTTCTCGTTATATTTATAATAATAATATCTTTATAAATTATAACTTTTATATTATTCTAAATAACTTGTAAGTAATATTATTAAGTATACAAAACACAGGATTACCTAGTTTAAGTGGCAGCGGTCACATGTAGAATCCATCAATGTAAAATTTTTAGGTATAGATAAATATATGCGTGTTATAGTTATAGTTATATTTAACTATCTCTTATTGGTGATTTTATAAAATCAAAATGTGCGTGCGACGAATATATTTAAACTATTCGTTTGACGCATATGTAAGTTTATATTAGTACTGTATAATACAGGCCTACGTTTCGTTTACGCTAAAGGCTTATTTGCTTCTCCTTTGAAGTATGTTTAATGAATGTAAACACGGCTTCGTAACCATTACCTATATTGCAACCTTTTAAAGCGATAACCTTCCGAAAATAATTGATTTTCCTATAAACATATAAACGATTTGATTGGTAGTAGTAGAACCCTACAACAGTTGCACGTTGCACAATAATGTTAAAGTATTCCGTAATATTAAAGTTATAAATAAAAAACAAAATAAGCATTTAAATATAACTTTTTTCTAGTTAAGGACAAAGCATCGGAAATTAAGAAATGAACTTTAAAATATATACAATTATCAAAATCAAAAATACTTTATTCGATTTAAGCCCTGAGAAGGTGTTTATGAGCGTCAAAATTCCAAGGTTCGGAAAATAACCCAGTCATCGAGAAAAATCGACAAGAAACTCGATCTGATTTATCTTTTCATCATACATATTTTACAACCATACATAATTTACACTATATTCGTTTTTGGAGAACGCATAGATACAATTTTTATTTTTTGTTTTTTATATCCTAGGGCAAACGGACAGGTGGGTCACTTGATGTTAAGTGATCACCACCGTCCATAGACATTTGCAACACCAGGAGAGTCGCGAGTGCGTTGCCAGCCTGTGTTGGGGGAGGGAGGAAGGGAAGGAGGAAAGGAGAGGAGGAAGGGGAAAGGAGTTGGGCCTCCGGCGTTCTCACTGACCGAACGAAACGCAGCAATGCAAGCACTGTTACTTCACGTCGGTTATCTGTGAGAGAGTGGTACTACCCCGAGCGAGCCGACCCATTCATGCTGAAACCAGTAATAGCTTCAGCGTGGCTCTACCACCTACTGGTGGTACTATCTAGATAAATGTTGGCATGGAAAACCTGAGGCGTGTAAATAGCCCAGGCGCGGTTAAATAATTAGGTTTGAGTGTACGGTCGCGAGAGCTGAGGCGCATAAACACTTATTAAAATAGAATAATTAGCGGAATTATTAAGTACTCAAAGTACTTACAAAAGGCCGAAGACAGCTATTCCTGTTGTTATGGTGAGGCGCGTTTTCTTTATTGACGGAGCGATGTGGTACCACAAACTAAGTGTCTATGTGCATTGTATTGCAAACACGAACGACAACACTCAATTTGAATGCAGAACTGCAACTGACTGACTGTTTTCACTCACTCGATCGTCAGTGGAAAAGAAGAGGGATATTTTGTTACATCAAGCAGCACTTGAGATTTCGCATCCCTTGCTAGCGTGGGAACTCAATAGCTAAAATCTTCCCAGGTACTACTACTAAGTCCCAGCTAACTACTTACTCTAATAGTGTTTTGCGCCGAGACAGATATCCTAAATGAAATCCTAAGCTATATAAAGCAATATTAGCTTATGTTGAATTTGCTATCGGTTAGACCCACTAGATTATTATTATTCATATTATATCATCAAACAATACCACTGTTTGTTAAATAGCGTTTTCCTACATAGAAAATAAATAATACATAAAAAAACATAAATCATTTTGTATCTCATTTTATTAAGGTGACTATGTGTTATGGGCGAGACAATAGGCTAGATTATAAATATTGTTGTTAATTTTTTTTTATATATTTGAAGTCTTAGTCCGTACCATTTTTGATTTCGTTTGTTTCACTTTTAATTAAATCAAATCAAAAATCATTTTAAGTGCAGTAGAGATTATTTGATTTACATTAGATAATTCCCGTACACGACACGGTTAAGCCACTATGGTGTTACACTTGGTATATAAGAGCGGTGATCTAGTCAGATATAACTATCACAAAATCATGAAATCTTATTCATAAAGAACTTTTGCCCATGGTTTCACTCATGTTTACGTAGTTTTGACCTATTCCGCGAGAATAGTATAGTATAGTAATAACACTATCGGCTGACGGTGAAGGAAAACGTTCTGTAGAAACCTGAACCTGAGAAATATTCTTGTAGTATTACTATATGCCGGAAAACATAGAACTGTGGAATTCTCAGGGTTTGAAATCGCCAATACGTTGTGGGGTGGCGTGGTGATTATGCCCATACCTTTCTTCGGGAAAGGGCGTATGGTCCTGTAGTGGGTCTAATGAGGATAATGATCATCGCATTTATCGCATTATCGCATCGCAATAAGTCAGGATTACGATTTTAATTTTATTTCATACATATTGAAAAAAGTTTCAATATTATAAAATAGCATAGTAGACGATTCCGAAACGTTGAATGGAAACAAATGGTTGCGCTTAGCATTAAATCTAGAAAATGTGCGGTGAGGGTAAAGGGACGAATGACGGCGGGTTTTAGTCCATTTAATCTGATTTTAGGGTCTAAATTGGTAGTGTTATTTTAATTGGACGTCTAAAACTTATGGAAACTGTGTCATGTGGGTATTTATTAAAACGTAATTTTCGTTTGAAACGACGATAATTATTCTCGAACAAACTATGATTATTTATTACTTATTTTTTAATTAAACATTTGTTGTATAATGTTGTAACAATTTGTAAAAAGCCTAAGGATCACATCCGGCATTTTTATTGAAATTTGTTATGGAATCCATTCAAATGCAAGTGTTTCCTTTGACTTAATATTTTAGCTATATTGTATTATTTAGTTTTTAGTATAATAACAGTCGGTCGTGACTTTGTCCGCATTGAAACCTTACCAGTCTTAACTAATATTATAAAATTTAATGTGAGTTTGTTTGTTGGTTGTGCTTTTACGCCTTAAACACTCAACCGATCATGATGAGATGTTGTATACACGTTTTCAAGGGTAGAGAGAAGGACATGGGGTACACGTGGGACATGTTGATCAACAAAAATATGCTGTTCCCGAAGGATAGATCAAATCTAATTTGCGATTGATGCTGTGGGCTTTTGTTCAGCTTTTGCTAGTTACAATATAAATTTTAATAACATCCAAATACAACTTAGAGCGATCTGGTGACGAGATAGAGTGGAGTGACTTTACACTCATACAGCTCACGTACACAAAGAACAATCAGACGGAAAAGTTATATGTGAATTACAAAAAGGATTACCTGTATAAGTAAGATCTTCATATAAAACAGTCGGCGTTGTGACAACAATTAGACACTCACTTAAGACAGTGCGTTGTCCGTGCAGTCTATCCTGTGACTGACCATTATATATTGTATTGTTCTCTATAAACATTTTGTGATCACAATATACCTATATATATATATATACTAGCGGGCCCGGCAGACGTTGTCCCGCCCTGATTATGAAAAAATCCTTGACAAATTATATACTAAAACGTTCCTCACCAATCACTCTATCCACCGATGAAAACCGCATGACAATCCGTTCGGTAGTTTTTGAGTTTATCGCGAACAGACAGACAGACAGACGCGGTAGGGGACTTTGTTTTATACTATGTAATGATATATATATATATATATATATATATAATGAAATTTTTTGGGGCTAAATTGCATCAACCAAACGTATCGACGCGGTTTAAAATCAAAATCAAAATATCCTTTACTCAATTTAGGCTCTGAGAAGGCGCTTATGAACGTCAAAGCTACCACCGGTTCGGAAAACAACCCAGTCATCGAGAAGAACCGGCAAGAATCTCCATCTGGTTTATCTTTTCAATTTTCATGTTATATATTATTACAAAACATAAATATTTACATTCGTTATTAGTGGATGCATAGAGAGGGGCGTCATTTCCAGGCGTCACAATCGTTCACATATTGATCCACCCTATAATAGCCTTTAGATATTAAAACCCGCTTCACATGGTTCTTGAACTTACTATCCGGCAAATCGGTAATGTGTTTTGGGACTTTGTTAGGAATATGACTATTCGATGCGACATTTTTCATAAATTATTCTAGGCTACTTATTTATTTAATTCGTTTGACTCTTTGCAATTTTTTCAAGCGCAATCAAACGGACGTAAATTCGCTAATTTACTAATATGCAAATATGTAAACACCCGAACAACTAATGCTAATAAATGAATGAATACTAAATGAAATATTCAATCCGATAACTAATTAATTGTAGAACTAATTAGCCTACTAATGATTCAGTTTGAGCGAACCGTATCAATATTCACTCCCATTGTGACTTTATTAGTCGGCGGGAATGCGAACGTATTAAATGTTACTAATTACCGCAACGTATGGGTCAATCTCCCTTAACTGTAGTTCATTTATCTAAATCGTCAGGTCAGTTTTTTCGTTCACTATTCACATAGCACATATAGGTTTGACCTATCCCTTGGCGCCGGTATTTTTTTCTCGCCAAAAAGTATCTTATATTCTTTTATATAGCGCTGACAATATGTAGGAAATTTTACGATGATCGAATGATTAGTTAAAACGTGAAAAATGACAAACTCACATTCCTATTTATGATATTAATTAGGATTTGTATAATCTTTTTAATGACGAAAAATACTAACATATTGTAAAGTGATTTTTTGCATATCCCAAATGATGTTGTAAATTTATGAACGCTAGGTGTATATTCAATTTATTCATTCGATAATTTATTATTTGAAAAATATAAATACGAATAAGGTATGGAAGAATACAATACATGATTATAATTTTTTTGTTTAAAAATTAAATACATCTATAAACATTCTATGGACACATATGCCAATGATGGACACGTGTTTTTACATATTTTACCAGGTGTACCAGTAGTTCCGGACTCTTTTGCTTTTTTGCTCTTATTATTTATCTTGATTACTATTTTTGGTAACGAATAATTGATTTATAAAAAAAAATAATATTGCGTAAATATTCTCTGTTCGATTATTAGCCACATAGCAATTTTCAAGGCGGTCTATGGAACAGTATAAAAATTGATTCTCTGCAGCGTTACGTAGAATAAAAACCTTCAGTTTGAAAAAAAGTGTGTGTGTGTACTTATGTACGCGCGTTAGAAGTTATACTTCTTTGGCGTAACAAGATAAAAATCTTTTAAAAAAATTTATCTTTCGCCTTATTCTACGCTTGTAGAAAAAACGACACTAACAATAGAAAAAAAGGTATTTAATACATTGAAAGTTTTAATACAAAGAAATACAAACAACAAATACAAAGAAACAAAATGTTGACTATAGTTAACTTCAGGGTGTCGGTTTTTCGTGGCGGTGTGCGCGCGCATCGTAAAAATTTACTCTCATCATTTTCCCCTAACGCGCCAAAAGAAATATAACTTCAAAAAATATGCAGACATGTTTATGTTTTTAAAGATTACCATCACACTATATACACTTTGTAACATATATTTACACTAATACATAAAGAAGATATAGTGTAACCGAAACAGTATAGGCAATGCATTTTTTCCCTTTCAAATCGCACCTACATAAGTTTCTTTGAAAGCATTAATATCAAATGAAACTTAATTCACATTGTCTCATTCACTTCACCCCACAACAATAGACGAGATATCATCAAACAATACTACTGTCTGTTAAATAGCGTCTTCCTACATAGAAAAACAAAAATAATCTTGTATCTCATCTTATTTAGGTGAGTATGTATTGTGAACGAGACAATACGTTACCTATCACACAAAATCTCAATCCGTCCCGATAAACATTTTCTTTTCTATTTGCGTTAGTTGTCCCCGCTGTGACAATATCGTTTATTGCCGTAAGTTTGGTACCCTGACGTCTGACAAATCACGTCGAAAATCTCCCTCTAGTAGGTATATGCGATTTATTACGAAATATTTTCCACTTGAATTTTTTATGGTAATTGTATTTCAAGATGCGATTTGATTTTCCATGCTTTAGAGCACAGATTTAAGCACGGATTTGATCTGTCAAGTGATATGAATTTATTTATTAAAGAAAATATTTCAACTTATGACATTTTGTATGACACCAAGACCGCAACGGATGAAGTAGGTATTTCGAAAAAACATATATATTTTAGAATTATTTCGTGCCCCTGATTCCATTCTCCAAAATTTTTTTTTCTTTTAATTTCTTTAGCCGTATTGTGCGAATAAATAATATTTTATGGTAGGGGAAAATCTTATGGGTTCGCGTCACCGACGATATCGATATGCTCGTTACGCGTCACGAATGACCTCGACATCCACCTGACGTACTGCGTTTATGCCAGACATTGTATACTATATCATATGCGTGTTTGAATATTTGGATGGGTAAAATTTTGTGATATCACGCTACCGTCCATCACCGATAACATCGAAATGCTCGTGCGTTATTTAAAGGTAAAATAGAAAATTGTGCGGTAAAAATATAAAATTATTACTTGGAGTGCCAACACATGTGAAAACAAGACCATATACAGAAGATAGACCAGATAATTTCAAATTATTAAATTTATAATAATTCAGACTATAATTGTTATGAGTTTTTAATTCCGTCGGCAGTTCTTAAGATTTCCTCGACTTTTTTTTTTTTGAGGAACTACGTTTTTTATCTAGTTCAATTGCGAGATGCCTTTTATTTCCTGTAATTGTAATTTTGTAATTACAACTTAACACTTTAACATTTCTACTTATTCTAAATTAACTTAGTCTTTCTCACTACTGGCTAGCCTCTAAACATCGTGACATTGTTAACCCTAGATAATAACTCTGACGAGTCCGCTATCTACCCGCAAATCACTTTAAAATTCTTTCAACCATTTCGAAAATTAACCCGGACATACTCGTACAACAGACACTTTAATTTTATTTATTGTGTATGTGTAAATTTTGTAAATGTAAATTTTATTGTAGTATCCGGGCCGCGGCGTAACTCCTCATCTGAGCATTCTACATACCCAATTGCACGTTAACAACGTCCATATTGAAGTTCGGATTTCTAATGAAAATATTTCCAAACAATTGTGATAACTCTCCATTATTTGAAGATCTTATTTATTTCTGTTTTAATACATTACATATAGTCTTTTATATCGTCCTAGAGATATTAAAAGTTTCAGAGCTAGTTAAGATCAACACTAATTAAATTGATCATTGAAGTGGGATTGTTTGAATCCGGATTAAATTTACATTTTTGTTAATTTTTGTTGTTTTCAAATTATTTTCTATTTGCTGATGGTTTTTTTCATTAAAATTAACAATGCAGGTACCAACGAAGTTTCCAGAATTCGAATACATTTACTCATTTACGAGACGCTGAAGGAAAACATCGTGGAGGAACCTGAACCTGAGAAATGCTCTTGTAAAATATCAAGGTATATGACAAAATATAGAAATGTGGATATGACGGGTTTTGAAATTGCCAACACGTTGTTTGCTGGCGTGGTGATTATGCCCATACCTTCTTTCAAGAAGTGGCCTATGGCCCTGCAGTGGGTCTCTTACAGGCTGATGATGAATAATAGAATAGAATAGTCAGCTAGTTCTTACAAAATAGTAGGTATTTACCTATAAAATTGCCGTTCTGCAGTACTGGCCATTTCAAATCAAAATAATTTTTGTTTGGCTAAGAATTCTAATTTCAAATTAATTTTATTTTAAAAACATGGAATTCTTTTTCCAAAAGTAGTCATTTGTTTATTGATTAGTGTTACATTTTCATCGCATTTCAATCTTTTTTGTCATCATGGATACGTTAAAAATTCGAGTAATTATGGAATATGAGTACCGTCGTGGCAGCAACGCGGCACAAGCGGCACGCAACATCAACGACGTTTACGGAGCTAACACTACAAACCAACGCACCACCTGTTATTGGTTTGCTCGCTTCCGTTCTCGGAATTTCGACCTGAAAAATGAAGAATTATTTCACTGAAAGCTCCAATTCGGTCGGAAGGCATCGATCCTACGTCTATCGGCGCGATGCAGTATCCGAACATACTATCAACTTAGACATAATCGCTTCAGACTATATCCAAAATCACTGACCAGATTGATGTTCTGTATTTAAGAAAAATATAGGTTTTTCTTTTATTCAATATAATATAAACAAAAATATCTCTTACCAGTAATATAAAGTATATGACTAGTATATATCTATATCAGGACTAACAAATATTGGTGACTTTAATATTATGCCCATGCGACACGTCAAGGGAGTGAATAGTGAATTGTATCAAATTGCGATTACTCCTCTCTCCATTTTTATATTGCCAATTTCTATTGTCCTCTGTGCGAAACCAACAAGTTTGAAAAAAAAAGTATATATCTCCAAACAGAGAGTTTCTATAATAATAATAATCCGCCCCTTTTCATGGCCAAACTAATTTGTAATTGATTTCTACTTACTACTATAACAAAAGTTGACCACATAACAATATGATAAAGTGGACATAATAAATTATCGTGAGTACATCCAAGCTTTAAAAATAATCTCCTATGTTTTTCTTTCTTTATTTATTATTAACAAGTTTAGTGATATCATTATATTTTAAAATATTTAAAAACTATTTTTTCTATACTATCGACGTGTTGAAGTCGTTATTTATAAGTTTCTATTCATTATACTTCACGCTGCTTACATCTAGAATCTGCAGTATTTATATAATGCTCTATACAGTTTTAGTCATTTAGAAAAACAATCTAAAAGAAATCATAATAATATCTATATATTAACACGTGAATAAAACACTTTGTACCCCCGATTATGGTCGAATTTCGATCATCCGACGATCACTAGAGTAAGATAAATTTTCCTAAATGATAAACGTGTCGCTGAAGTAGACAATTAAAGATCCCAGCCTTGGCGTTTTTCCATTTCGTTTGTTTGTTTTGTGATCGACCATCAATGTCGTTTGTAATGCAAATTCGAGTGTATTCCAATAAAATGCAAATGTTTTCGTGGGTAAACGACCGGCCGTTTTTATGAGGTGACGACTATCGATAATTTGTCCTGTTTAGTGACGTCATCACAGTGCGGTGAGTAACAATGCGTTGGCATTTCAGTCTGTTTCCCTTTAAAATGTTTGTAATATTTTATTCGCATGATTGAAATATGTAGGCGTCATAAGTGTTTAAATCAGAGGTTTCCAGACTTTTTCTTCATAGACCACTTTAAAAATTATCTAGTTCCGGCGGACTTCCTGAAGCTACATTTCTACCGTATTCCCAAAACTCGACAAAAAATATGGAGATTAGAACTAACACGTTACGTATAGAAACGTTGTACTGAATATGGAATATGCAAGTTTTTACAAGTAACAGTCGCTGACCTTCTTAAAATATTATCTGCCTACATTTATAAGAGAAGTCAAGTCAACATTTCAGTTCTTGACTATTGAAAGCAGATAAATTTTCGTAGACCGCTTACGAATTGTGGACCCCCATTTCTTTGTCACGCCAATGTAGACCCCGTAAAATCTCCCGTGGATCCCTGGTAGTTGACATAGAGCCCTTAGGGAACTATAGTCTGGTAGTACTATAGTCAGTGTCGGATTCAATATTAGCGCGGCACCTGAGCACCGTAAAAAAATAACGCCATATTATCGAAATATTGAGTAAAATGGATAAGTCATCGACATACAATTATAAAATGAATAGAGTAAATTTACGACACGCACCTTCCCGCACATTTATGCGGAATACATTTTTTTTGTTAAATACAATACGGACCAAATTGCGGATTTAAAAAAAATTAAATAATATGTAAAATATAAAAATGGTAACTGTCGATTATCCTTAGGGTATAGACATATACCATTCTGTACTTTTCGCCGCTTTTTTCGGGTTGAACTGTGCTTTCTATCAAGTACACTGCAGTAATTTTATGGTGTAACATACATTCACGTAACTTAACATCAAATACTTACCAAGTCTTGGTATTGGGCTTTCAACCAAAGTCTTTTCACTAATAATAATATTATGCCATTTTTATTCATAAAAGTTCAAAACCTACTCAAAATATACCTAGTCTTGCCATAAATACTGAAACAAAGAAAAAAACAAATTTCTATTGCAAATAATATTTATTACTTTTACAGTGTGTTAGTTTAATACATAAATATAAAACAATTTAAAATATAAAAAGCTTATTCGAAATGGGCTCCATTGGCTGCAATACAGTCCTTTAAACGTTGAGACCAGTTATCAATAGAAGCACGCACTTTATCCATGGGCAAAAATTCTTCACAGCCAATCGTACGGATTGTTTTAGGGACTCCAAATTATCATGGCGTTTAGAGCAAGCCGTACTTTCTAAAACTGATCATAAATCATAATCCAGCGGATTAAGATCGGGACTAGACGACGGCCAATCTTCAGCTTTGATGAAGTCCGAAACGTTCGTTTCCAACTAAGACTGCGTAGACCGAGCTTTATGACCCGGCGCCGAGTCTTGCTGGAAGAACCATTCTTGGTTATTGAACATGGTGTTGTTAACGATCTTCACTACCTTCTCAAGAATGGTATCTTGATACACTTGTGCCGATGTTTTGATACCTTTCTCACAAAAGTATGGCTCAGTCACTCCTTCATAGCTAATACCCCACCAAACCATCAATGAAGTCGGATAGTGCCCACGTTGCACTCTGTCGACTAATTGGGAAGCTTCCTTAGAGCTTTGAGCATAAATACGGTCATTTTGCTTGTTAAAATGTTGCTCAATTGTAAAAAAATTCTCATCCATAAACAAATTTTTTGTGTGACCTCCCTTTGCATACCGCTTCAGTAGTTGTTTCGATTTTACCACCCTATTCTTTTTTAAATTATTAGTTAAGAAATGACCAGTACGTCTTTTATATGCTGCAAGTCCTAAGTCATCTTTTAAAATACGCGACATGATTCTAGGTGCTATTTTCATCTCCCGAGATAAAATCTTTTGTTTTCGGACAGGATTTCTTCGAATTCTTTCCCTTACTGCTTTGACCACCTTTTTCGTACGAACACTAGGTTAGGCCAGATATTTTTCTGTCACAAACAGAGGAGATCTCATTGTACCTATTAATAACCCGGTACACAAACATTTTACTAATACCAAGCGTATGGAGAGTTTTAAATATTGCATTTGGCTTCATACCTACTTTGTGTAATGCAATCAAAGCGATTCGGTTCTCTTTATGACCCCACTCCATTTTAATATCGCAAAATATTGTACAATGTATTGGCGCCAAAATGAGAAAACTCAATGAATAATCATATAAAATTCCAATAAACATATTCCAAATTCAAATGTAATCTTTTGTTTATTTTTAATTGTAACAGTATTTATGGACAGACTAAGTACATATATAGACTGACTCGATCGATGTGCTATACATAAAATGTATATTTTTTAATACATTATAGGTTTAAGGTTTGACCATAATGTCATATGATTTTAAATGAACACGTGGTGTAAGAAGGTTAACACGTCAAATCTAGAGGGAATTGGTTCTCAAGTGCACCTATTGGAACATACCAGCATGTATTTGGCGATACATTCTTAACTTCAATGTGGTAACTAGCTAGATGGACTTGGAAAAAGCCCTACATAGCATAATGCTATGGTTTCACTTCCATTGAACTATCATCGCTTGAAACTAAAATATGTATAGTATGATATATGTAAATATTAAGTGTAATTATTATTAGAAAGTTTGTTTATTTGTAGAAAGTAATCTACAGAGCTATTAATAGGTCTCTAATAATTATTTCATTCTTGGTAACTTCGCCAGCCCCGAGTTATATAGATTATGTCTTATTTTTATTCATTTTCATATAGTAAAGTGAACAATTTAACGAACGGTTATCAGTATAATAACTGTTGAGATTATAATAAAAAAATAAAATTTAAAAAATAACGGATTCTGTCCATGTTTATGAATCGTATCTCACACCTTTGTGGCATAAAATTGGAAACCTGACGTGTCCCTACAAGAATTACAATGAAACTAGCGGCCCCGGCGGCCGTTTTCCTACCCTGATTATAAAACAAAACTTAATAAATTATATACCTAAACCTGCTGCTTTATCTGCTAGTGAAAACCGTATGAAAATCCGTTCAGTACTTTTTGAGTTTATCGCGAACAGACAGACGCGCTAGAGGACTTCGTTATTAAGTTTGTCAAGGGTTTTTTATTATCGGGGCAGGATAAAATTCGCTGGATCCGCCAGTTACATTTAAAGTCAATCTGATCTACGAATCAGACGAATAACGGTAATAAAATTGCAGAATAGTAATGTTTTTCCTCTAATTATACACACGGGGCTTCATAGCGTATCTCATAACCATGCTTAATACACGAAGAAAATCAGTTTCATTCAGAATCATTTTCATTTTAATAACATTCATTCGACGGAGGCTTTAATTAAACTCCTTTATTGTCAAAGCGCTGGTTAATCACTTGAATCATTTTAATTGCCGTAAATTATTAACAATGAACAGGTTTATATAATAATTTACTATATTATTTCATATTTAACTGTTTCGGTAATGTTTTGTAAGATAATATACGTGCTGGTAACGTTTGGAGTCGACTTACCGCTATTGTTATCACAGTATAATCCTATTAAAATTATGTATGAGAAAGTTTGTGACTTCTGAACTGATTCCGACAAAACTTTGTAATAATATATACTAATAAAGTTAGTGGTATATATAATCTATAAACACATGCTAAACCTAAAGTGAGACTGGCTTTCAAGCTGCTAGTACAGATATACACGTGCTTGGTGACAAACTTTCAACTTGGGTAGTTAAGCAGACGACTTTAGAAAATGAAAAACCATCATACTATGGTTCATTGCGATATTTTCCATCGCCGAAAGCATTGTCTTATTTGCAATAACCACTCCTCGGTTCAAATACTTTCAGTACATTTGTACAAACAAATCATTAATGACATTTATTAAATAGTAGTGTGTTATGTCCGCGAGAAATATTTCAAACACGCTTGAAAGTCTCAAAAGCAAAGCACCTGCAATCAGATTTATTCCTCAAAGGAAAATATCAACTGAACAATTTAATAGAAATAAACTGCTAAAGTACCTTCGACGTGCAGTGTGAACGGTCGATTTCGACGCTCGCAAAACATCAATAAAATCGTTTATTGAGAGCGACGAACATAACACGCAAAAAAATTCCGATGATACTCCTAGAGGTACTCCTACCTTTTCTTGTGAAAATAAGACTGTCATAAAAGTAAATTTATCACCCGCAGTAAATAAAGCGTAACATATTACGTTTTCGAGTTGTAAAAATCAGACATCAGTACGCGCGGAAACGGGGGACCGTTAAAACTTTCTAGGGATGCTTTTACTATACTGTTTTTCGTATACGTTAACGATGGAAGAAGCGATTTCGGATTCTAAAAAAAAATGTATCGTGTTCACAATTCAAGCATATGAAGCGATATTAAATTAATTAAATCATCAATTAGGAAAATTCCTATTGAATGGTAATTTATGATGTAATATTATTACTATATATCATACGCTAAACGAAGGTTAGGTGTCTCACGTTCCGCTGGACTGTGTAGTAGGGCTCTCATAACTGACTAGGTCGCGACCACGTGATAAGTCCGCCTGAGCAACTTTCGTTTAATGTATCGGCGTTTGAAATTATCCAGTTATACGTTATGTGGCTGGTAGAGCCACGCTGAATCTATTACTGGTTTCAGCATGAATGGGTTGGCTCGTCCAGGGTAGTACCACCCTCTCACAGAAAACCGACGTGAAGTAACAGTACTTGCATTGTTGCGTTTCGATCAGTGAGAGTGCTGGAGGCCCACCTCTCCTTCCCCCAAACACAGGCTGACAATGCACTTGCGACTCCCCTGGTGTTGCTATTGTCTATGGACGGCGGTGATCACTTAACATCAGGTGACCCGCCTGTTCGTTTGCCTTCTATGATATAAAAAAAAGTTATACTTTATACGTATTATTTTAGTTCATACAGTTTTATAATATTATATAATTATTTATATTTTTTATCTGATATAAACAATATCATAAAGGTGTGCGCGCATCACGTAACATCTATTGGATATATATAATCCACTTTTTTTAAGTTTTACATTTGATCCTTATCAAAAAAAATATTATCACAATATCTTATTTTAATATAAAGTCATTAAAGTTTTAAGAAATTACAATTTATAAGCACTACGCGTTCAGAGTTTTTTCTTTTATTGTAGCACGGCAAAGTGACTGCACTATGCCTGATGGTAAGCACAGTACAATCCAAAAACAACGGCGACCACCGAGAGATACGCCAAAGGAGAGGAAGGGATTAAATAACTCTTCAGAACACTCGCCATGATACAGCGTTGTGTTTTCTCGTCGTGGAAATGTGGGGCAAGCTGTGTGATGCTTATATACTGTGTAAATAAAATATATTGTTAAGATAACAAACGACGTAGACGAAATTGCGGCCATCAGTTAATTATGTTGGTTAGAGTTTTCGTATTAACGTACTTATATCATATGTATTAGGTTCAGTTTGCGTCAACACTAATTTTAATTATTAATTTATTATATACCTTAAAGGGATGATTTAAAATTGTAATTTTACAATTTTGCACATGAAAATTAATTAATACCTATAGTATTTAGCGACTATATCTAATGTAGTGTTGTTATTTTTAGCAAGTTAAATACAAATACGTATTGTGGAATTCACCACGTTTGTTATTACACTGTTTTTTTATTTAGTTAACTGAATATGATATCCTAATGGCTTTTTTCTAATTTTAGCTACCTGTATTCGTTTTTGTACTAAATGGAATATGTCGAATACTTCTGAATAATTGTACAAATTTATATAAATAGATAATTTTATGGTTTCCCAATTTACTCTCTGAAATAGCTGAACCTAATTTGTTGACACATTTACTAGCAGATAAAAATTATTTCATTGTTTTATCTAGGTGATATACTATACCATTACCCCTGTAAAAATCTCATAGAGGTGTAACAAAATCCTTAAAAAGGGTTTTAGAGATTTAGTAGTTACTAACTGTTGTTACCCGCGACTTTGTCCTCGTGCAATCTAGCAAACTTCTTATGTATAATGTAATGCTACTCCCATATCTGCGAAACGAAGCTTCGACTACTTGTCGCGCTAAAATTAACGTCAAAAACATTCCGATAAAGGCGCAGATTAAACTTTGCCACACCTGTGTCTTTCCAATGACGCGACATTAGCGTCCGCTAAACTCCTTTGATGTATGTAAAAATCGCCAGCCCAGTTATCGTGCTGTGTCTATCGTCACGTCACGCAGCCCGATAGTTCGTAACGCATGACGATAATTTCTTCCCACATCTGCATTTAGTGTGACCATAGACAAAACTTCGTACCGATACACGCAGGTATGGGAGTACCATAAGTGTAAGTAAGTGCGCTTGGGGAGAATGTGGCACTGGACACTGCTTCTTTAGTTTTTTTTTCTAAATCAAAAGTAATCTAAATAACTCATTATAACATCAGTGAATATCCTGTCAAAATAAGTCCAACCGTTTTTGGAATTAGCCGGAGCAAGCAAACAGACAGACAGACAAAAATGTAAAAAATCGGCTTCTTATTATACTTACCACTTTAGTAAAAAGCTACTATTTTTAAATTATAAACAGACACTTCGATTTTATTTACTTGTATATATAAAAAAAAATTACAGTCAAAAAATAAAGGACATCTCGCGATAAACCCCGATAAAATACTCATACGTATCTTCATGAGAACCAAGTCACGGGCACTGCCTAGTATCGTCATAAAACTTTCAACCTATTCGACACACATTTAGATTGCTAGTCTATTTACTGAGTTAATTGGTTTAACTTACTATTAAAACCTGTGTAGTTATGAATGTGCCTGGAGTTTATTCGCCACGCTTGACGGAACTGTATAACATATGTATCTGAAGCTGTAGAAACTTATGCACGACATGCACTTGTGTAAACTGAGTAAACGACTTTAGTCTGTTTTAACTTTGCCAAAACGGGAAGTTGTGAATTTGCTCTAAACATATATATTTAACTTACTTGAAATATGCATTTTTATTAATATCTTTATTATTGTTATATATTCGTATCTATGTGGATGTATGTGAGTATATTTATTATATATTTTATTCATTTTATCTATTCAATACACTATTTACGTATTTTTAGTTATACAATATAACTTTCTTAAGTCGAACCTCGATAAGCTGAAAAAGTGTTTTGATCAAATCTCTAAAAACTCCATTACTCGAAATGTAAACCCTTATAAGTCGAAATAATCGGTGAGTTCCTACAACAGATCGCAAGAAGACCTGCATAGCGTTCCTGGAGAAGATCCTACTCCCCAGTGACTAGGTTAGTTATGTAGCATCCTGGCAACCGAGAAAGCCCGTCCACATCTCCACCATTACTATGTCTGTATGTATAAATGTGTGCCGGACCGCCATAAGAGCGGATTAGCGAGCGCGCCACCGATGCCCAGAGGCTGTCAACATCCATACAGACACCCTCTTGGATAAGGGCGGCGAACGAAGCCACCTCAAGAGGAGCAATCGTGATATGGTTTCTCCGCACTACACAAGTAGAGCGAGAAGATTGCGACAACGAGTTCCTACAAGCCAATTCGGTACATATTTTTCCTCCATAAATAGAAAAATTAAATTCGACCTCTGTATCTCAAACTGTTTGATTTAACACCCTACTATTTCGATAATTTGAAGCTAATGTACCTGCATAGCTGAAAGAAAAGGAAATTTGCGACTTTAGACATTTGCCAACAACGTCAACGTCAATTATAAAATATGCATTTTACCCTCAACGATTCGAAAACTCCATAGCTCGAATTCTTTAAAGTCCCCCTCGAAGTTCGACTTATAGAGATTCTACTCTATTTCAACGTAAAGTACATGTTACTATTATTGTTTTTTCTAGTTCATTTATTTTTCTATTGCTTCTTTTATATTTGCCCTATCTATAATATATTTTATGTTTGATACAATACTGCTTGTTCGCTGAAAGAAAATGCCTTGTGGGCATTAAGCTCGCCAGTGTACAAACTCAGAAGTGCAATAAAGTGTTCGTTCGTTCATTGATTCATTGCGTCATTCATTCAAATCTGCCTTTTTCATTGTTATTTTTACCTTTACTGGAAATATTAATGGGTTTTTTTTTTTAGGAAACAAGTGATTGTGCATTATCATAAAATTTAACCATTATCACATTTTTTAAGTCTCAATATTGTTGAGTTTATTTTTTTTGATACATGGTATACAAATATTTTAAATTAACACATGTAAGGAATAAGATGTAAGGCCCAACGGATAGAGACGTAAATTAAGGCTTCGACTCATCGATGGTATAGAAAAAAACGAACTATTTCAACATTTTTTTATTGATAGCACTAAATCAGGCGAATAGATATTTAAAAAAAAATCAGTAAAGAAGATCAATTGACAAACAGAGGAGAAAAAGGTACTGAACTGATTATCACTTATTTATTTAACGATCAGTACCAGCCTGTCTCTCCAAACAAAGCGTATTCACGCCCACGCCCGCGTAACCACAGATCACGCCGCCATGGTCTGGGAGTCAATTTCGCTCCCGCACACCAGATTAAGCCAACCTCGGCAGCGGCTTAAGCCTAAGTCCGTTCCCTCGGCGTGAAGCCCTTGAGTGCGCTGTTCGCGCGATACAGTGACACAAAATCTTACATCACTGCGACAACATTACACGTATCACCTCCACACACGTGCACGCATACACGCTTACACATGCAAGTGGAAGGGTTTTATTTTTTTCCCTTATCAAACTGAAATAGTTTAGAAAATTATCCGATACAAAATATATATAAGAGTTGTTGAGGTATGTATGGTTGGTACACATATATGATTCAACAACTCATATAGGTATGAATAGTTAGGTTAGCTCAGATAGGTCGCGAATTACATGTATCAAGCAACAGCCTAAGCCGAGGTGTGCCGTGCACCCTTGAGCGAGTTGTCAAATAAAATCGACTGAGTGCCTTAAGCGCTCGCCTTAGTAGTCCGGTGAAGCTGTTAAGACCTTGCTAGCTCAATAGCGTAGTCAGTTCGAAAAAAAGAAAACTTATTTATATATAGATAATTTGTGCATTTCATTTGAATGTTGGCTCGCTCTGATTTTGAATATTCTACATTTTTGTTTTTTTTTTAAATATATAAATGTACCTGTATGTACTTGTTTGTTTTATGTATGTATCCAATGTTCTGTCCTATTCAGTACGCTATTTATGTGTTTTTATTTACCTATATTTGAATAATAACCTCACTTTTATTATTACTATAATATTCTATGCTTTCATAATTTGCCCAAACAACATTTTTTTCTCAACACAAAACTGGAAGAAGTTAGCTGGAAGAAGATGCCTTATAGAATTAAGCTCGGCGGTACACGGACTAAAAATTTAAATAAAGCATTCATTCATCCAAATAGCAAACAGGCATGTAGTCCATCTAAGTGTTCACTGCAGTCTATATTTCTATATATATAATAAGAAAGTAAATCTAACGTGTTTGTACTTTTTAGATTTTAGTGAAAAAAATTGTTGCAGATGTCTTTGAATAAGAAATAAAATACATTTAAAACATTTTTAGGAAAGTCTGTCGTCTCTCTGTCTGTTTGTTTGACATGTATCACTGCTATAGTACAGCGTTCACGATAAAACATTACCAAGAAAATCATAAAGCATATCCGCGAGTAACATTTAATCTTTTATTAAAATCGGTTCACTCCATCAGAAGTTACATACAAATTTTATTGACAAGGCGACTTAAGTACAAGAGAAAAGTAGATAAATAGATACTTAATATATTCAGATGATTTTATTAGTCAGTGTTTTTTTCCACACGGACGGAGTTGCAGGCACATTTTCTAGTCAATAAAAAATTGTGTTATTTTACAACAATTGCCGTTATTAACTGTTCTCAATTATTCTGCAGTTGAGGAATTTTCTGTTTTCTATCGTATTGCTTCCGTGGTTCGTGTTGTGCCTCTGAGTGTGAAAAACATAAAGTTCTATCTGTTTCACACTTATTATTTGTTGCATACATTTGCTAGTTTGTAAATTGCGATAACGCCAGCTGACCATTGTCTTTGTCAATAGTAATAACGGATAACTTTCAGTTCACAGCAGAATAATTTGGTTAATCATTAGTAATTTATCTATACTAATATTATAAAGAGGAAAAGTTTGTGAGGTTGTAGGATAATATCTGTGTCTACTAAACCGATTTTGAAAATTATTTTACCAATAGAAAGCCACGTTACTTGTGAGTGCTATGGGCTATATATTAATCCGAACAACGAAGAGATTTTGTTGTGGTAGTCGGAGAAAAAACCGGCCGAACGAAAACGTTTCTTACGAACGCTGCCTTAACGATGAGAGATATATGATTGAGTTCTAGAGAAAAGTTGTAGAGCTGGATAATGCCTACAAAAATTCGATAGCATATGTCTAACTTTTATATTTAAGTCACAAAAAGTAGTTTTTTACAATAAAAAAAAATATTTACATCGTTAAATGATGTTCATTGGGCATATTATCAACAACAATTATGAATTCATATCAAAATACATAGCACTCAGTACTAGCCGAATCACACTCATAATTTCATCATAAGTAAAAATGTGTAAAAACGAAGTGGGCACGGATCAGCTAGTTATCAATTATTTTGGAATAACAAACTACTTTAATGGTGGTTATTAGCATACCGCCTCTATGTATAACCATAACCAAAATCCACAGAACCGCATTCCTAAAAATTTTAGGTGAAATGTCTCAAATATCTCATACTATCCTATACTATACTATCTCCTATAAAATATCATACTTCACCTACAAATTTAACTAAAACGAACAAAATCAAACTCTTCATCTCAAAAAAGCTCGTAATAATAAAATACAATTAGTGGGTTTGTAATTACTGATGATAGATTGTATCATAAGGTTTGTAGAGCATTCGTACCGCCATAATGTTGAACCATTACTGGTTTTATTACTGTACAAAATGGACTTTGGTGTGGTTAATTTGATTATTAAATCTATGTTTGGGTATTCGATATATATGAGTAAATAATATATATATATATATATATATATTTATTTATATATACAGTAGAGTCTCACTAATCCGGCACTTTGAAAACCAGGGGGTGTCAGATTATTGGAATGTTCGGATTATGGCATTGTATAGAAAAACTGTGTACAATTCTTGGAAGTTATACTGATACAAGCAAGCATGGAACGAAAGTAGGTAAGGTTGAAGGAAGCATGAGCGTAAGGTGCCGGATTATTGGACGTATCGGACTACTGAAGTGCCGGATTAGTGAGACTCTACTGTATATTTCATTATTATAGTACAAGCTATGTACAAACCCGCGTTGTTAATCAGAATTCTCCTCAGAATCAATATTACAAATATTCTCTTTTATTTAGACCCTGAAAAGGCGCTTAGGAAAGTCAAACTACCGCCGTTTCGGAAAATAATAATAGTCATCGAGAAGAACCGACAAAAAACGATCGATTAGGTTTATCTTTTTATCGTACATATTTTTAAAACAACACATTATAGCTACAATCGTTTTTGGCAGACGCATAGATAAAGATATTTTTTCTAGGCGCTACCGTCGTTCATATATTGATCTATCCTATAATAGCCCTATAAAACTCGCTTGACATGCTACTTGAACTTGCACTCTGGCAAATCGACAATATGTCTTGGGACTTGTTATAAAACCTTTTTTTATTTTTTATGTCAAAAGCACGCAAACGAACAGGTGGGTCCCCTGATGTTAAGTGATCACCACCGTCCATAGACACTAGCAACACCAGGGGAGTCGCAAGTGCGTTGCCAGCCTGTGTATAGGGGAGGGGTAGGGGAAGGGAAAGGCGGGAAGGAGGTGGGCCTCAGGCGCTCTCCCTGATCGAACGAAACGCAACAACGCAAGCATTATTACTTCACGTCGGTGTTCTGTGAGAGGGTGGTACCACCCCGGGCGAGCCGACCCATTCTTGGTGAAACTAGTAATAGCTACAGCGTGGCTCTACCACCTTCAACAAGCGTGGCTCTACCACTTTCAAAGCGTGGCTCTACAACCTTCAAAGCGTGGCTCTACCACCTAACTCTATTACCTAAAAAACTATTACTAGTCCTACCGAGTCTGAAATATGGAATGATCAATTTATCACTGTTTCTAGTATTAACGCATGCCGGTTTTTTTCTACATCTAGCTATTGTAAGTTTTTGCGAACATACATTTAACTATTAAAAATGTGTTGGAAAGATAAAGTTGAAATACTGAATTCCTGAAACCTAATCCTTAACACGTTCGATACCACGTGTTGTCCCGAGGCCTGAAGATCAAGGTTAACATGTACCACCGGTGGTATACGTGGCACGGAACGTGTTAATGCATGTGAACGTGGAACGTGGAACGCATTCAGAACAATGGTTGGTTTCAGAGGCATGATATTCGATTTTATAGAAAAAAAACCGGAGAGCTACTCGCTAAAACTACTCGCTATATTTTGTTCAGTTTGAAATTTTTAACTAGCTCGATAGCTAGCCAGACAGACGTTAAAAGAAACGACTACCAATCTTTTTCAAATTAAATCACAAAATAAAACATCAGCATATAATATCATATATATTGAAAATGCTTATATACTTAATACTTATTTATGCACAAGGACTGGTATCAATGAATACGTACACGCATATTTTGATCGCGTTCACTTATCGTGTGTCGAGTCTGCAATAATTAATCTCTATACGGGCGCACTCTGCCATTTGTTCGGTGCATTCGCGCTTCGAGAAATACACATAGATCAATTTGAATCGCGTGGAAATGTGTCAATTCATACAGTGTGCATGCACTCCAGCGCTGAGCCGGTATTGTCGTCGCGGCTATTGTCATGTTATATCTCCCTGTGAAATTCGTAAAATTCTATTCGAATATATTTGTGTGGTTTACTTTTATAGAGTCATTTGAAGGTTTTATTTTAAATACTTTGTAAGGAAAGTTTATTGGATTATTAATATTCATGTACTTAGGCTTTGTGCTTACTAAAGACGCCAATTTAGACGCCGATGTTTCTCACAGGATAAATGTTGCATGACAAAAGTGGCGAGTGCTTACAGGAGTGATGTGTGATCCTGGTATACCCATAAAAACAAACGGAAATGTCTACAGGACAGCAATCCGTCCGGCGCTACTATATGGAACAGAATGCTGGACAATCAAAAAGGCCCGTGAACAAAAAGTACATGTCAATGAGATGAAGATGCTGAGAAATATCACTCGACTCGATAAAATACCCAATACATAATTACATACATATACACGTGGGAGCTTCAAAGTCGCACCAATCGTTGACAAAATGACCGAAAACCGCCTTAAATGGTATGGACATGCTAAAAGACGCAAGGATGATCATGTGATTCAACTAGTTTTGAACCTACCCGAACGCAAAAGAGGTAGAGGTCGCCCACCTTCGACGTTGCTATCAAATATTGCGATTTAGATTTCCAGTTTTTATACATTGAGAACGAAGTTCAAATTTTGCCGTCCACAAGGTTTTTAGTTTTTTTATGATCTTGATCTTGAATAAAGTAAATTTTCAAAAAAAAGTATTAACCGACTTCAATATCAATCAAAAACCCATAAGGCATTGAAAAGCGGAAAATAAATAGTTTATCAAATTAACCAAATTAAATAAAACATATGAATATGTGTGCTACCTAGAGATGTATAGGAAGTCGGTGCCAACCGAAATTTCAAATTTGTTCCAGAGACGCGAGAGTGGACTTAAACTTTGTACCTATGTAGATGTTATGATTTTCGGTTCGCACCGACTTCCTATACATATCTAGGTAGCACACATATTCATATGTTTTATTTAATTTGGTTAATTTGATAAACTATTTATTTTCCGCTTTTCAATGCCTTATGGGTTTTTGATTGATATTGAAGTCGGTTAATACTTTTTTTTGAAAATTTACTTTATTTTTCCATTTTTAGTGTACATAAATATATTTTACTAGCAGTGCGCGCGAACTCCGTTCCGCCTTAAGTATTTTTGCGGTATGGTATGCGATATGGTTTCAATTGGTTGTACAATAAGTAACGTTTGGTACGAACGCAACCTTATCAATAATCCGCGATAGTTTCTACCACCAACTCGGCTACCATCGCTTCACACATAATACACCTTAAGTAATGTAATTACAATGCTTGCGTCATGTTGCAACACAGCAACGAACATAAGCACAATAGGCTCCTAAGAATTGAAGAGTTTTCTTTATAATATTGGTGGCAAACGAACATACGGTTCACCTGATGGTAAGTGATCACGGCCGCCCATGGACACTTGCGACACGAGAGGAAACACAGATGCGTTGCCGGCCCTTAAGAAAGGAGTAGGCTCGTTTCATGAAAGTTTTCTTACTTTGTCACGGATCCCATGATCAGAACCTAACCAAATTCTCATCAAACTGCCCTTGAAGTACATCCTTTCCAATAAAAAATGAATCATCGAAATCGGTTAGCATGATATTGAGTTATTCGTCTATTTGTCGTTTACATAATTAATGCAAATTTAAAACTTATACGGTTTTGCACTGGATGCCGTTGTCGGAACTGGACCAAATTAAAATGGGACCACACGGGAAACACCAGCTTTCAAATAAAAAAAGAATCATCAAAATCGGTTCACCCAGTCCAAAGTTATGAGGTAACAAACATAAAAAAAAAAAAAAAAAAAAAAATACAGACGAATTGATAACCTCCTCCTTTTTTGAAGTCGGTTAAAAATAATGTAAAATAATAGGAACGGCCAAAATTGGATTTAGCTCATTTTGAAATGTAACGACACATTTGTTATATATTGTTATGTTTATATACATATCGGGAGACCCACTATTGACCTGCGATACCGCGCTATTGACTATATCGGGGGTGTTACTAATGACCTCAAACGCCATTGGTTGGAGGTATCAGCTGTTTATGTATCTTGTCTTAAAAGGCGACCAACGACTAGATGCCGCGCATACTCGCTCGGACAGCTGGGCTAGTCACACCTACGGATAGCTCGTCGTAAATATACTCTTTGCTGAGATTTGAACACATACGCAAGTAAACAAAAAGTGATGTAATTGTTATAAGGAGGTATTGACCTAACCCTATAATATGCTGTGTTTAAATACTTCTAACCCTTTTTCATTTGATTCCACAGGTAAAGTAAATACAATTACTTTCGTTAACAAAAACATACAGTTGATAAAATGTGGCGAGGAAAATGATTGATGGTCGGATTTATTCAAAGCCGAGTCAAGTCGTCGAAAGAAACATTAACAAAAAGTGGAGCCCGGGAACCCGTCTGGTCTAGAATTAAAGCCTTGACCGGTGTTATTGTGCTGATATCGTTTGAAGATTTTCTTTATTCATAATACCATTAGGTTTCCATTACAAATAATGAACTTTTTATGTTATTCTTTTCTTTTGAAATAAATTTGTTCTATTACAAAAGATTCGAGGACAGTTTGAAAAACAGAATTTGCAAAGTTCAGAACTCTATTCATCCTTACTAATATTATAAATCCATATGTGAGTTTGTTTGTTTGTTACGCTTTCACATCTTAACTACTGAACCGATTATCATGAAACTTTGCAGTGTCAGGGGTACCGAAAAAAGCACAGGGAGTAAGTACCCTGCAAAAGTATTTCTTCCAGAAAATAAAGTACTTGTCTCGAAGTGTAGCACAAATCAACATTAACATGAGTGAAGCCATGGACAAAAACCAGTGTAAAAATTATTAATATAAAATAATAAAATAAAAAAAAATCAAAATGGTTAGTTTTAATATTATGAATATGTAATTACAGATATGATTAGGATATCATCAGTTCGCGTGGAACCATTAGGTTAAAAAAACAGTGAACAACACATCCAACCAAGGTCAAATCACATATCTCCAAATCACTACCTACCATCCAAAAACAAAAAAAAAATAAACACAATAACCCTATAAAAACAAAAAAAAACAACACAACCACAAAAAACCAACCACCCCAAAACACAAAAACACAAAAAAACCAACAAAGAAAAAGGGGTTAAAAGTGCATTATCTTCCTTCCCGTTTAATTACAGATATCATTAGGATATCATCAGTTCGCGTGGAACCATTAGGTTAAAAAAACAGTGACTAATAAAATCATCTGAATGTACTAAGTCCAAGTCCAGTCCACTTAAGGCACATAGTCATTAAATTACAATAACTTTTGATATAGTGAACCGATTTTAATGAAACTAAGACTATATGTTACTCGAGGATATTCTTTATAATTTTATCGTAAACGCAGTACTTTAGCAGTAATGCGTGTTCAAACAAACAGACAGACAAACATTTCTAAAAAAAAACTGAAAAATATTTAATTACTTATTCCAAGACCTGCAACAAGTTTTTTCACAAAAATCGAAAAAGTACAGACACGTTAGATTTCATCATCATTATCAGCCTATATGGGACCCACCGCAGGGCTATAGGCATCTTTCCGAAGGAAGGTATGGGCGTAAACACCACGCCACCGACGACGTATTGGCGATTTCAAGCTCTGAGAAATACACAGTTCTATATTCTCCCACATACAGTACTACTACAAGAACATTTCTCAGGTTCAGGTTTCCTCATGATGTTTTCCTTCACCGTCAGCCGATAATGTTACCAATTTAAATTAGTAAATGTACGCGAATTCCGAAAAATTCGATGGTACATGTCGCGATTCGGACCTACCGACATCGAAATAATATTCTACCGGTCTAACTACTGGACCACCACGACTTCCATTCCATTCCATCCGACGTTAGATTTACATTCTTATTATATGTGACGTTTTATTTGTTTGTTAATTTTCCACGACATGATTGCTATTCGAATTATACAAGAAACTGAAGTTGTTCAAATATTAGACGATTTTGATGGGCAAGAGATGTTTAACAATGGAACAGGTAAGTATAACCGAAGATTTCTATAGAGAAAACTGAAAAAAAGAACTAACTCGAACTCAGAGGGTTTGATTAAAACAGCAGCGACTGGAAATGGATTGTTGATATCTTACCCTCAGGTACAGTGCATTTGCTTTGTCGTACTCAGAAAAGTATATGTCGAATTTAAAGAGCGGGATTACTCAGATTTATCTTCATCAACAATTCGGTGTCACTACTTAGTTAATTTTAATTTTCTTAATAAAAGGAATAACATTAAAATCTTCTTGTAGAGTTTGAATAAATAACACGGTTCAGAGGTCTGATCGTGATTTAACTTGGGGTAAACGTTAGCGAGTCACAGCTGACTAGTGATTCGACTTTGATCGATGTTTCACCATTCCCAAAGTTTTGTACAAAATGAAACACCTGTAATGGGACTCCACACGTGTTTGATAGATCGCTTCCCGGCAACGTTGGGTTTTATATCCCATTATATCCACATAAAAGTCATTGTTCCAGTTAACTCTTTCCTTGATTTTGTAACCTTCAGGAAGTTTTTATTATTTACTAGCTGACCCGTGCAACTTCGTCTGCACCAAATCGGTTATTACCGGTTTCAATTGTATTTTTAAACGCAAATAATCTTAAAAAACCTAAAACCCTATTGCAGCGTTATCCAACACTTCCAATCGTGAATCCAAACTATCCAGGGACTCACTCAAACATATACCCAGTTGGTATGTGAGAAATCTTTTAAAATAAGCTTAGAATCTGTTCGCAGCATTACCTAAAGTAGTGTCATCAAAGTGAAGATCAAAACTAACTTACATATATTGCCGATAAATGTCTTCCCAGTACCCCTTGTAACTTCATCACGTAACATACTGTAAAAGTTGAGTTTTATCTACATTAAATTTCCATTTTGTTTGTTTTATAAGAATTTGTAAAGTATACGTGAAATCTGCATTCAATTTTAATTTGGTCACATTTATTTTACTTTTGACATACAAACCACCTTTTTTACTGAGATACTGAACTTGGGATAATATACCTTTCTAACAGTGAAAGAATTTTTGAAATCGGACCAGTAGTAGGTACCAAGCATTCCTCGAAAACAAAACTTTACCACTCATTATAATATTAGTATAAATACAACATAGTAACTGCAAACAGTAGTCCGGTGAAGCTGTTAAAACCTTGCTAGGTCAATAGCGTGGTCAGTTCGAGAAAAAAAAATAACTGCATACACCTCAACTGATTTATTTTAATCTTAGATTCACAAACCTGAACCCAACTACTTCAAGACTCAACAACATTTAGAAAACTAATTTTATCAAATATCGAAACAACACACGTACTGATAGAACTCTAGTTGAGATTCATCTTCTACAATGCAATGTAACTATTATCTAGGTTTATGTTTTAGGAAAAAATCTTGTCACCTTTGTTTAGCAAACATTTTTTATACAATAAAATAAATGTAACAACATATAAGTGACAGTTTGATAAGTGACAGGTTGATAATTACGCATAGAAATGTCATATAGCCGTAGCTCAGTTATAACGTACTGGACATTATATGGTCCGCCGGAGCCAACGGTTCGAATCCCGGCCATCTTTTTTTTTGGTATTTTTTTTAAAGTAGCTTAGGGAAATGTAGCTTATCTTTTTAGCTAATCTGTCTGCTATATATAGCACAATGAAAATTTACCAAAATCCGTCAAAAATTTCATTAACTACAAATTTTTTACTTTCGTCCGTTATCCTGGATAATCCCTTGCGTTTTATGAGATAAAAAGTATTCTAGATGTAACCTTGTAATATTAGTTATCACTGTGCCAAATTTCGTCAAAATTGGTTCAGTACTTTCAGAGTGGTACGGGTTCAAAGGGACAGACAAACAGGCAGATTCTGGAGAATCCCTTGCGTTTTATGAGATAAAAAGTATCCTAGATGTAATCTCGTAATATTAGTTATCACTGTGCCAAGTTTCGTCAAAATCGGTTCAGTACTTTCAGAGTGATGCGTGTTCACAGGGACAGACAGACAGACAGACAGACAGACAGACAGACAGACAAAAATTGTAAAAATATTATTTTTGGCTTCTATATCGATAACAAAGTCTACCCCGATAAAAATTTTCAAAAAATATTTAATGTACAGATTTGACCTTGCTACAGTTTTATTATAGTATAGAATGTATGTGAATCGCGTTCATTGTCCAAAATAAAATCCCCACTTGCAAAGCACTTGTGCAGCATACTGTATAACTATTATGCGTTTCAAATGAAAACATAACTTTAATACTCTTATCTTGCTTTACATTTAGTAGCCATATAAAAACATATGATCGGAAAGATAATGTCATGTGCTATAATATATGTCACGTGACTTATCATAAATTTAAATTTAAAAAAAAATGGTTGTCTGTAAAGTCGGTTTACGGATGATAATTTTACGTGATAACGACTCGGACGCATCGGCCGATGGAGTGGTAGAGAGATAGATACGTCAGAAGCTGAACGCTTTGACCAATCGCGCCTCTGCTCAGGCAGAACGTAACAATGAGTCATGTCTTTTCGTGTGTGCCACCGACGTTCATAGATTTATAAGACGTTATCACATCATAAATACAAAGACTTATATTCTTACTTTTCGGAAGCTTAACTAGCACCAAGCTAAAGTATAAATAAATAACACAAAATTGCTGCCGCTTGTTAATAATCTTAAACATGGACGAAACCTCGCCACCTTAATTTAAAGTGAAGCGATTACATCAATATCAATTACTTTATACATACATATTTGAATACAATATATGAATTACTATTATAGTCGTTTAAATAATATTATTTTTACATTTCAAAAAAGAGAAAATCTTTTTTTTTATTTTACTAGCGGGCCCGCCGGACGCTGTCCCGCCGTAATAATAAAAAATCCCTTGGCAAATTATATACTTAAACCTTCCTCATTAATCACTCTATTTACTGGTAAAAACCGCATGAAAATCCGTTCAGTAGTTTTTGAGTTTATCGCAAACAGACGGACAGACGTGGCAGAGGACTTTGTTTTGTAATATGTAATGATGTATAAGCACCGGACTATATTTCTTCTACACCCCTTGTACCGTGTGCTTTTTTTGTGACGCTAAAATTATTTTACAAAAGTAATCCCTAACATAATATACTTTCAGACAATTCTTACAACTATGCAATTACACTAAAGTATCTACACATGGCTCGTTGTCCGCAACAGTGCATAAAATATATTTTTAACTAGCGGGCCCGGCAAACGTTGTCCCGCCCTAATTATAAAGAAATCCTGGACAAATTATATACCAAAACGTTCCTCGTGAATCACGTTATTCACTGGTGAAAACCGCATAAAGATCCGTCCAGTAGTTTTTGAGTTTATCGCGAACAGACAGACAGACGCGGTAGGGGACTTTGTTTTATACTATGTAATGATATAATAAACAAAGCATAAGAATAAATACATGTTTGAATGTTCAATTAGTTATTTAACCCTATACAAAATGCGAATAATTCGTGGTTAATCTTGTATTTCTCTTTGCAAATAAACTTTGAATCTGACGGCGGATTGTGGAGGTATTAAATCCCGTTCGTTTAAGTTCGCTTTAGTTTAATTTGAAACAGAACTTATTTCGTATTCAATATTATAAATTTTTCCGAAGTTTTCAGACGGATTTACAGGTGAATGAACTTTTTTATAAGTTTTCACTGTGAATCGGATTAATAAATTAGTGTTTGGTTACTCTATTTCAACATTTTATGTCTAAAGAAATCTGAACATCGCCGTATCAATCTTGAATGGAATTTTACCATAAATTAGTTTTAGTAATATATTTAGGTATATATTCATGATTTGTGAAAAAAAAACTAGATATACGTTGTAGATATATAATAAATATTATATCAAACGAATATCGAGAAAAATTATTCGAATAAGTTAGCAATACAATTGTAAATATAAAAATCTACATGTAAATTATTAAAATTATTATTTACGGTACATCAGTGTGGTTATTGGTAATATTATAACTAAACTAGCTGTGCTTGAGGCTCTGCGTACAGTAATTATATTCCTCTTGTGGTTTTATTTTTATTAATCTATTGATTCTTCTTCCCGCGACTGTCTGAATGGAATAGTTACTTTGGCCTAACGCTAACACGCAGCGGAAGCTCTCAAAAGAAAAAGAAAACGATTTTGAAACATTCTTTATTGGTGCTCCGCTCCCACTGGTCTTAACGTCATGATATATAGCCAATAGCTTTTCTCGATAAATGAGTTATCCAACACTGAAGGAATTATTAAAATCGGAACGGTAGTTCCTGAGATTAGCGCGTTCAACCAAATTAGTTAACGCCTACTACTCTTCTCTCGCACTTTATTAGAGCCGTCATTTTAATGAAACAAATACTAAGTTACTCCCGAGGATATATTTTATGATTTTCTTGGTGAAGTTTTATTGTGAACCCAGTACTTTAGCAGTGATGCGTGTTCATACAAACAGACAGACAGACAGACATTTCTAAAAATGATTGAAATGTATTTTATAATTTATTCCTAGACACCTGCAATAAGTTTTTTCATGAAAATCGAAAGAGTACAGACACGTTTGATTTACATTTTTATTATAGTATAGAAGATAAGATGTCTTACGTTATGTCTCTTATTATTATTGAGTCGCGTGCGGTTACTAGTTACAAACATGAAGATATATATATATATATATATATATATATATATATATATATATAAGATATAACAGTAATCAATCGAATTAGATAATCTGATTATTCCAAACGAATGAGTTCAGGACCCATTACCTACAGATATAGGATTTTTTTGAAGTGATTATGTCTCAGCAATACATTTTCATTGCGTCGTTTGTAAGTCGATAGTCATTTTCGGCGCAGGAAAACATCGCGATGAAGCCATTGCAAGGTTATGGGGATCTTTCTAATATCTACCTAGTTTCCTACCACCCTTAGATGTACAATCTGTCGCCAAGCACCTATAAATAAAGTAACTATTTTTTAGTTCCATCAAATGAAATTTTAACTCACATTTAGGCAGGTAGACGCGGTAGGGGACTTTGTTTTATACTATGTAATGATAGACTTTTTTTTTTCGAACTGACTACGCTGTTGACCTAGCAAGGTCTTAACAGCTTCACCGGACCACTAAGGCGAGCGCTTAAGGAGTGATAGACGTTAGATATTAAATGAGACGTAATGTGACGTGAGTAGTGTTTGTTAAATACGTAAAAATATATGTGTACTAACGAAGGAAATAGGACCAATGCTTTACTTATCAAACGTGACAAGTCTACGATACACAAGTTCCATTACAACTTGTAAAAAAGTTCTTGTAAGTTCATCAAAAATACGAGTCTGCAAACTTACAAATTACAAGGATATTTAATACAAGTTTATATGAACTTATATTTTAATCTGCAAGATTTTATTTTTACTGTATCGCAAAAGATTCTTCTACCATATTATATATCGGTAAGGACGTGAGGAACAGAATAAATGCAGGATCGAAGGAATCGCGAAAGGTGTCTGGGGTAGTTTGTGACCCACGAATACCGTTGAAACTCAAGAGGAAGATGTATAAAATTATAGTAAAACCTATTGTGTTATATTAATGCATGTGTTGGACTACGAAAGAGACGACTGAGAAAAGATTACATGTGGCAGAGATACGAATGTTAAGATGGATGTGTGGTGTAACTAGACTGGATAAGATTAAGAATGAGTATGTCAATGGAAGTTTGAAAATAGCACTATTGACAGAAAAGTTAAGGAGTAATAGGTTAGCATGTTATGAGAAGAAATGAGAGTCATGTAACTAGGATAGTCTTGAGTATGAAGGTGAACGGACATATAAAGGAAGACCCAAAAAGGTATGGATAGATTGTGTGAAAAATGAAATGTATATAAAGGTATGAATACTGAGATGACATCTTACAGAGAAGAGTGGAAAAAGACAACAGGTTGTGTTGACATTACTTACGTGGGATAAGGATAAGAGGAAGATGAATCCATGTCAGTACGATAGAAATAACTTGTCAAATTAATGTTAAGAATAAAACTTTGTTCAAATAATTTGATTAAATGTTTTAATAACCAGTTTTTGAGTTAACGGGGGCTCTCTAACTTTTTCGTAACAAGTTATTAGCTGCGAGGGCATTTATAGTAAACAAAAGCATAAAGACAATTGTGAAAAAACACTTGTAATACAAATGATATCACTATTACCTCATACATATAGTTTTGATAAACGCATTTTTGTAAGAATACCACTAATTAACAAGAGAAAATGTTAGTAACACAAGGGGTTCGAGATAAAACGTCGCTGTCTTTGAATAGCATGCGGCTTTTGATCCGATATAATTCAATAAGTCAGGTGTCCCGAATAATCAATTTCCTCTTCTCTGTTCGTTGTATGAATCGTTCTTTTGTTGTCGTTTCATCGTGTTGATCATATCGATCAAAAACAAAGTGTCAGGTCGACAAAATTTCTGTAAACACAATAACGTGTGTTTATAACGTTATAACGTTTGATAGACAGGACAAATCTTTTCTTTAAAGTATGACCATGTAATGAACTAAAATAGGAACTCAGTAACTGAACGTAAACTTGTCAACATGTTTGAAGATCTCCTTACAGTCTTCTGTCCCATTCATTCACTCACTTTTTTATCGGAGATTTTATATCAAAACTTTTTCGCTTTTCGGTACAATCTTTCAAACATCTTCTTACTAACAAAGACGCAAGAATTAGTCAAAAACTTCGAAAAACATTTGGCAATTGATTTTTATCATCTTATAAATCGATGAACGCTGGCTGCAAGCACGAAAAAGCATAACTCAGTGTCACGTTCCGCCTGAGCCGAGCGTGCAAACGACGGCGCGTAACAAGCGATAGAGAGGCTTAAGCGTTCGGCTTGTGATGCATCTATCTGTCTTCCACTCCATCGGCCGATGCGTCCGAGTCGTTATCTCGTAATATTATCGTCCGTAAGCAGACTATACAGACGACCAATTTTTTAAATAAATGTAGTATCTAATAACAAACATAAAGTTTATATTAGGCATAAACGATTCGCAACATGCCTTATCTGTTCTATTGTTTATAGAGAATGACTTTAATTAAATCAAGACACTTCACTGTCTTCTTGACAGCCGACCATCAATCATATTGCGAAATTCGATTCACAGCAAGACCACTCTATTGTGACTGGGCACGGCTATTGGACGAACTCGAGCTATCGTGACCCAATTTGTATACGGTATATTAAAACATCGCTACGCTAAAAGAATAAAAATCGTCGTAATTTTACAGATACGTTAAAGGTTAGCAATTATATAAGACTAGCTGTGCCCGCGACTACGTAGACACAGAACGACAGAGAGAGGCATTAGTTCCAGACATCGAAATCGTTCACATATTTATCCACACTATAATAAGCTTTTAGACATCAAAACAAACTTAATATGCTGCTTCAACTGACTATCCGGCAAAGTAGTACGGGATTCACACAAAGTAAGTTTTTGTGAACGACAGACAATTTTTTTAATAAATATAGAAATGTGTTATGTCATTGATTCTAAGCCCCACCAGAGTATTTTTTCTTTAAAATATGTAATGTACAGATTTCTTTCCATTACCCTTTTATTATATGTATAGAAGATGTATAAATATAGATATGTATTATACTTACTTAATATTATAAATGCGAAAGTAACTCTTTCTGTCTGTCTGTTGCGCTTTCACGCTAAAAGTACTGAACCGATTTAAATGAAACTTGGTACACAGATAGTCTAGTACCTGAGAAAGGATATAGACTTTAATGCGAAAAAAAGGGGTTGTAAGGGGATGAAAGGGGGATGAAAAGTTTTATGAAGTATTGTCTATCGTCATTTTTAGAGCTAAAAGCTTGGAACTTATTTTTTAGGCTATTGATTAATATATATATATATATACATATATTCAAATATATTCAACATATTCAAATTTGAAACAGTGTTATCCTAAGGGTGTAAAATAACAATAGGAAATAGGTAATGAAAGTTTGTATGGTAATATGTAAGGTTAAGATACTAAATGATGCATACGAAGTTGCGAACTCAATAATGATGACTGTTAATAACCTTATCTTATTTAGTGTTATGCAAATACATTTTATAGGAATCGCTGATGCCGCAACTATACCGATGATATAATAGTCAACGAAATGATTCGTATTGTACTGCCGGATTAGCATATCCATTGTTTATATGCATTCGTGGTACTTTAATTATTAGGTATCCATTCGCTTGTTTCCGCACACTATGTAATTATGGCGTATAATTTTAAAGCTTATTTGTATAGAATATATGTAATTAAAATCTAGGATTTATATTTTAATACACTTACTCGCAGCTCAGTACGATTTTGCTGTTATTAATTATTTTATTGTAAATAATATATATTGTTTATAATAATAGAGATATAGCAAAATTGATATATATTCATACGAACATCGTCGATTTACATAGCACATTAATTAACCCACTGACAGACTGACCTAAGTACAGTCTACTATCAAAGTACAGTCTCAACCACTGGAGCCAGGTCCGTGAAAATTTGCATTTGAGTTCCTTTTACACTGTAGGTAAGCACTAAGGAAGGATTTTTGGAAATTTATCCTCTAAGATGGTCAAACAGGGGATGAAAGTTTGTATGAAAATCCGATAGTCGTTCAGTCAGTTATTCTTCTATATACATGAATATAAAATAAAAAATCGAAAATAATTACTGCATAGAAAACGCATACGAAATTTCGGTAACTGAAACATGGAAGGAAAGATTGTATGAAAATCCGTTAGTCGGTCAGTTTCGTTCTTCTATGTATCTTAATATATATATTTCTTGTGTGCGTGTGTATGTGACTGAACTCCTCCTAAACGACTGGACCGATTTTGATGAAATTTTGTGTACGTGTTCCAGTGGATCCGAGAATGGTTTAGATTCACAATTCGACCCGGTAGGTGGCGCTGCGGTTGACTTTTAAGATTTTTTTTATTATCAAGGCAGGACAACGTCCGCAGGGACCGCTAGTATGGATATAAAATGAAGAGCCGAAAATAATTACTGCATAGAAAACGCATACGAAGTCTTGGAACTTACTGGTGTCTTATATACTTATATTTGAAAAAGTTTTATGCATAAAATGCAGTTTCATATGTATTGTGAGCTAATGAATAACAGTGTCAATGTTTCGTCCAAACAACTGAGTCACGGGCTCTTCTTATCGAATGAACCTAGGCTTGAGACACCTTTACTCCTTCCACTTACTTATTCAGTTTCCAGTACAATATTATAGTATCTTGAACGTACTAATCACAATTGTGTTTCCTTAGGACCACACACAAAGTTAAGAATTATTCTTTATATATTACTAGCGGGCCCGGCGGACGTCGCCCTGCTTTGAAAATTCAAAAATAATAAAATTCAACCGCAGTGCCACCTACCGGGGCCAATTGTGAACCTAAAGCATTCTCGGATACACTGGAACAAGCACACAAAATTTCATCAAAATCGATCCAGCCGTTTAGAAGGAGTTCAGTGACATACACACGTACAGAAGAAATTTATAGCTTTTATCATTTTATTTTATTATTGACTTTTTACCGTTATGAAGTGTATTTGACATCAATATCAAATACTTTATTTTAAGGGTCGGTTGTAATCTAACGTTTATTTCCCGCGAAGAAGATCGACATAACCAATTAAACTATTAATTTATTCCTAGAGTGTTATTGACAGCTCATAAAATCATCTCAGTAGATTTCAGTAAAAAACTTATTTATAGAAGTCGCTTAAGTTAGATGATCGATTTATTTTTAATCGTCACTCGACGTTAAAGTGACTTACATTTTTAATAAAGTATATAAAACCCGATAGTACAAAAGTTGTAGAATAAACATTTAATTATGGTAGGTACTTAAGTATTAACACCACCATACTCGCCGACCGCTGCCGCGGCCGGCTCGCTTTATCTTTTTTCGCAAGTCTAACATAACAAAACAGAGACGAAACTGCTATGTTTTAATTTAAAAATCATTAAGTTGCTAATATACAAAACGGAGTGCTTTGTTTCGCAAGTCTAACCTAACCTAACCGATTTATTTTTCTCAATTATCCCGTCTTGATTCGGTTAGGTTATACTTGTGAAACAAAGACAGCGAGAGCCAACCGCGACAGCGCTACTGCTAGAATGACCGATGTTTGCCAAAAAAAGATACGAGCTGGAACAAAAACTAGACATGAAACTTAGCAAATGAACAATACATAAAATAATGGAAGATAAGGAAAAAATAAATGAACTTGACGAATTTTGTAACACGATAGTGAGAAATTGCAAAAAACTAAACCAATCGAAATGAAGACATAGAAAATATTGTAAAAGGAATAAGAAAATAAAGAAACTAAAAAAGATCTCTGACCACAATATCAGAGGAGAATTAGAAGTACGAAGGAAAGCATTCGCACACAAAAAAAAACCGCGAAAGCGGGTCGGCTAGCGCACTGCGGTGCTGTTATTACCTTATAATATTACATATTTCATTTAATTTATATAAATACCGGTTACTTACGCTGGATGACCTGCGGCTTTTGCATTTTTTACTAATATCTGTTAGCTATACAAGAAAATATTAAAAACATAAAAATCCAAAAAATCGAATATAATCTAATGCACCATAACGTCATTGATAGTTAGACACCTACTTAGTCTTAGATTGTCATAAACCGACCACTATGTCAATTACTGTATATACATTTCCTATTCGATTTCAAAGGGTTCGCTGGTGTATTTTAGATACAAATCCGATGATACTGATACTAAAATGTGACCTCTTTCTAATTGTATAAGATTTTTTCCAAATATGATTATAAGTGAGTACTGAAGTAAGAAACATTAAAAAAAAACTTTCCGTGTATCAGTGTGTACACGCGGACAATTCATGAGAATACTCATAGACTACATACTGTACGAAGTCCAGTGTTATAAATAATTATACATTTACCCATTTTGGTATAATACTACACCCAGCAGACACTTATACGTCTTACACATACATAAATACATACCTACCTTACTTTTAACGATAAACGCGTAACTAAAGTTTTCCCTTACCGTACCATAAGAATTTTCACCGAATTGAAGACCTCTTCCTTTTGAAATCGGTATAAAGAAGAGATTTTATAGTTTAATTTTGTGATTGAATTAAATAATGAAATAGGAGTGTGAATTTTTTTAAACGTACATATTTACAAGTAATAATTGACATCATATTTAGTTTTCCTACAATAAAGAATAAAGTCTATAGTTCTTACTTGAAACCAATCATAGTATACGAGCATAACTAGATACATGTTACACTACCATACGCGGTTATAACACCCGTCATATAGCTGGTCTAGACGTGTTGCATTTTACAATCAGCCGGTGTATAATTAGTAACGAAACATAGGAATATAAACACTACTGGATCACGAGCACAATAAACAATTACTCATCAAAAACAGTCCCTTTTATTTTGTGATATTTCGGTGCCTCGATGATTCATTGTACACTCAGCAGACCACTGTCAATATATTACCGATATCCAGGCAGTAGCCGTTATTCTTGGCTTATACTGAGTACAGAGGGTATACCGTTGTCGTGATTTGAGTAAATATGATTACCTAGCATTCTTTTACAAGTTACAGTTAATGATAAGTGTTATAATATCATTAGTTACAGTTTACAAATCGAATCCATTGTCGATTAAATGTAGATATATCGATTCTACAAAGTTTATATAGATTATTAATCTCTCAATAGTCACTGTTATTTTAGCTTGTACCGAGTACAAGTTACATTGACGTGATTTAAAAAAATATCCTTCCTCTCTTTAATAAGTTATAGTCTACAAAACGAACCTGTTATCAAATATATATGTATAAAGCAATTTTACAACGTATAGAAACTTCTGAAGATTTGAAAAATATATCTTCTGTGATAATAGCTGACATATCGAAACTTCAAGGAACTATTTTCTTTCTGTCATAAAAACTTTTCTACTATTCATTCATAATACTTATTCTGCAATGGAATAAGTTTTGCAAAAGTTACATATTGCTTATCGGAAAAATGTATAAATCGGTGTTTTTGATTATATGAGTCACACAATTATTAGAGACATATACTTTTAAAATAATTATAAGAAAACTTATCTAAAAAATCTAAATCAAGATTGATGTCTAGTAATTCACCGTCACGCCCTCTATCAAGCCAAATCTCTCCTTGTATATTTTTTTTAACAGCCATCCTTCTAGATTATCACTGCCAGTGTCGATAATATTACAAATGTTTTGTGATGACTTCAATGTTATAACGAGATGGTGGTCCCTTGTTACAACTTTCCAAGGAGATTTTGGGGCATCTCAGAATTCATGTTCCGTGGTTTTATTGTACAACCACTTGTGCAAAGTAACCTAATTATATTACATAAAATACAAAAAACCAGATTATGAATAAAATATAAAGGCCGCCACATGATCAACTAAGATCACGCCCAAAACCACCCCTTTTATTGTTTATCAAAATCAATCATAGACTCTTGGACTATAAAGTATAGAATCAAAACATTAAATAAGTTCGGTATCAATGAGGTTTTATAGCTAACTGGCTTTTGCCCGCGACTTCGTCCGCGTGGAATAGATATTTTGGGCTAACGCTAATACGCAGCGGAAGCTATCAAAAGGAAAAACAAAGATTCTGAAACATTGTTAATTAGTGCTCCGCTCCTATTAGTCTTAACGTGACGATATATAGCCTATAACCTTCCTCGATAAACGATCTATCTACCACTGAAATATTATTCAAATCGGAACAGTAGTTCCTGAGATTAGCGCGTTCAACCAAACAAACAAATCTTCTAGCTTTATAATCATTACATAGTATAAAACAAAGACCCCTACCGCGTCTGTCTGTCTGTTCGCGATAAACTCAAAAACTACTGAACGGATCTTTATGCGGTTTTCACCAGTGGATAAAGTGATTCACGAGGAACGTTTTGGTATATATTTTGTCCAGGATTTTTTTATAATCAGGGTGAGACAACGTCTGCCGGGCCCGCTAGTATTCGTATAGATTAGAACAGTACACTTAGACTTTTCGCATTCCGAGGCTAGTCAGTCCTTATCCAGCAGCTGACAGATTTTATTTAGATATTGTACTTTAATTACTATGCCTACAACTATATTAAGGTGGTACGCCTTATAAGCTGGAACAACTGTTTTTGTTATTGTGATGAAGGAGGAGTGATTTTGTTAAAAGGTAGGTGCCGTTTACTTTCCTTTCATAAACAACTCTATTACACAGCTCCATCCCTTTGATGGGAGGCGACAGAACGGTACACGTGCAAAATAGGATTTTCTACTTTGCATAATGTTTGCTGTCGTCTCGTAAATGTACAGGTGCCGAGTACACGCCGTTGCTTTCTGACGTTTATTGTGGCTTTATTTAATTTATGAATAAATTGTACTCGGTGTTAGTCTGTAAAGAGCATTACAACCGCAACCATTTAATGATCAATTTCTTTTATCATACTTTTAAAAGCAGTGTGATAAAAAAAAGCAGTGCGTGTATCAGTGTGTACACGTGGAGGAAGTGAAACTTGTTTGGCTTATATGTATTAAATCGCTACATATTATAAAACAAAGTCTTCTGCCACGCCTGTACGTGTGTTCGCGATAAACTTAAAAACTACTAAACAGATTTTCATGCGGTTTACACCAGTAGATAACGTAATTCATGAGAAATTATATACCTAGTAATTTGTCAAGGTTCTTTTTTATTATCAGGACGGGACAACGTCCGCCGAGCCCGCTAGTTATTATATGACAATGCTTGTAAACTATATGCTATACGAAATTCCGTGGTATAAATACTTAACTATACATTTATTCACTTTGGTATAATACTAGACCCGGACAGACACTTATACATACTTATATATACACAAAGATGCATAGGTATGTATCTTACGTTTACGTTTGTCTGTTCGCCATAAACTCAAAAACTACTGAACGGATTTTCAAGCGGTTTTTTATTGTTAATTTGTCAAGGATATTTTTATAATCAGGGCGGGACAAAGTCTGCCAGGCCCGCTAGTACTTATATATACACAAAGATACATAGGTATGTATCTTACGTTTAACGCATAACGCATTTTTTCCCTACCGTGCCATAAGAAGTTTTATTTCAAAAATATTTATGTAGGTACCAGCTTTTGTTCATGGCTTCACTCACGTTACGGTAGATTTGATTAATCTGAAGAACGTATTATCTTTTTCTGGATTAAAATACGCTATATCCTTTTCTGTAACTCTGAAAATGTATATACAAAACCTCATAATGATCAATGCTATATCTATTATATCGATTAACTACTAAGTTAAGACGTGAAATTGTAACAAACAAACAAAACCACTTTTGCATCTATAAATATTAATCAAGACCTTTAAATAAGCATTAATATCTGTATCACAATAAATAAGATAGAGTAAAAGAAAATTTTAAACTATATAATTATTGCATCACTGATTATAGTTAGTCATAGCATACATCAAGACACGTTAGCTGACGATCTTTAAATAATATTAAAAAGTAGAAATAAATAATTTTATTAATTTCAAAGATATCATTATACTTCCTTGAATTATAATAAACAAATACAGAATAATTATAAGTTAACTGATACTTGCAATTTGGTCTGCGTTGTCCTGCGCATGCGCTCCGCACCGTTCGCTCCATTTCTCCACGGCAAGAAAATACACTTATAAATATCATAGTTTATTTATTTTTAATAACTTTATATTACATGAAGGTATCGTGATATTCTTTTAGATAATGACCGAATATTTAAGAAGTAAATCTATCCGGTAGTTCTTGTGCGATGTAACGACATACCTCTGTCATTTTATTTATATACAAGATGTGCCCGCGCCTTCGTTGACGTGAAACCTGATGTACAAAATAATGACTAATAAAGTCATCTGAACGTATTTAGTCCATTTGCTTATCTACTTTTCTCTCATACTTAAGCCGCGGCGCCATTAAAATTACATTAACTTTTGATAGAGTGGACCGACTTTAATGAAACAAAAACTAAGTTACTCCCGAGGATATGCTTTATGATTTTTGTATGTGAGGTTTTATTGTGAACACAGTACTTTAGCAGTGACGTGTGTTCATACAAACAGACAGACAGACAGACATTTCTAAAAATGACTGAAATGTATTCTATTACTTATTTCTAGACACCTGCAACAATTTTTTTCACAAAAATCGAAAAAGTACAGACACGTCAGATTTACATTCTTATTATATGGCGATTATTTTCAACTCGTTACTTTATTCTATTGAAATATGAGTGTATAAATGATTTAACATTTTTCATATTTTTGAAGTCAAACTTTGTGATTTCTTAATTAAGAACGTTATTGATAATTCTTGTATTACAACAATTACGAAATGACTTACATTGTATCTGTTAAAAAATGACGTATATTTTTAAAATAAAATCTCATTAAAATTGGTTGAGAATGAAATAAAATCTTAAAATTTATCCATCAATCCGAACAACATGCTATTTTTTTAGTTGTATTTTTGGCAACCAATTCTCTTGTAGATTATTACTGGCCTTGTCCAGTAGCTGATGATATTACAAGTTTCTTGTGATCATTTCAATGTACTACTAACAAGATGGTAGCTCTTTTGTTAAAACTTTACAGGGAGTTTTTGTAGCAAGTCAGAATTGCTTGGAATCCATCCGTGGTATTATTTCCCATCCATTTCACTTGTGCACAATAACCAAACTATATTACGTAAAACACCACCAATATTACAGAATATAAAGTCATATTAAACAAGATTATGAATAAAAGATAAAATCCACTACAATACAGGTTAACATCCATGCGAAAACTTAAACGTACTATTTAGTTCTATTCCAGATTCAACAATTATATCATTACATAGTATAAAACGAAGTCCCCTACCGTGTGTGTCTGTCTGTTCGCGATAAACTCGAAAACTACTGAACGGATCTTTATGCGGTTTTCACCAATGGATAAAGTGATTCACGAGGAACGTTTTGGTATATAATTTGTCCAGGATTTTTTTATAATCAGAGCGGGACAACGTCTGCCGTGCCCGCTAGTTATAATATATATTACATATAATAAAACGTATAATTTCTTTTCAAATTCAGAAAGCGTATCCGCAATTGCGTCTGTGACGTCATTTTTGTTTAACCTAAGTATATCCTAGTATGTAGCATTTATGATCAAATAAAGGGACTTAGTAAAATGGGTAAAATGTTTAATTGTAAACGTGTAATACAAGACTGCAGATTTCCTGATACTCGACATAACTCTCTTGTCCAGGGGAGACATAAAGATAATGACTACGTCAGCTGAGACATAATAGTGGGAAGCGCGGTTGACATAATATAGATTAATTGGTGACCACCAGAGACCGGTGAAGTGATACTATTCGCACTAATATATTTTTAGTAAGGATTATGCGAGATAGATATATGTTTTATGTTTACGATAGAAGTAAGAAAATATTAAAACACCAAGCTGATATTTGATTGATGAAGGCGTTACTTAGCGGAAATCTATGATTAAATATAACGGTCGACGTTACTTTTGTTATAAAAATGTGTATCGATTAGTATTTTCATATTGGGTAAACAATTAGTAATCATTTTTATAAAGCTTTGTATTTAAAGTACTTCTTATGATTGTTGGAGATACTGTCAATGTCGATGGCGAACATTCAGCGGCCGCGGTGCATTTAATTCGAAACCTTTTTAAAGCAAGTATTCAATACGTATTTAACTTTTTTGTAATAACACCGCATACGTTTTGCATTACGCGTTGTCTATTTAGTGTATTAAAACATTTATGTGTTATATCTTCGTATCCCCCTTTGTGTGAAAACACTTAATACCTTATTAATGTATGAATGAATAAACTTAAAACATGGTAAGAGGCAATTTTAGTTCTGGTTTCAAATTTTGTATAGCAAATGACAAACATAGTACAAGATACCCGAAATACTCGCAAACTAAATTTATAATTCAAACACAAATACATCTTTTCAACTCCGCTATCGTTCATCTGTTATGTTCTAGTTGTTTATTTAATTTTTTACTTATCCTAAATTACATAATGGATCACAAAGAAGCCCATTAATTTCAACATTTCGTATCCGATAAATTATAAACGAGAATAATTTGTATATGTAATATGTAAGAAATATATTGAAACACATTAAAACAGTAAAATGTATTTCATATTGTTATTAGAAATATATTTATACATTGGCTAGACGATGATATAGTATTGACTTCTGGTAGGCTTATTTGAAAATGTCTAAGCGTTGGAGGTCAACCCTCAGAAGGAACATTACGCCGCTTTTCTAACATTTGGTGTTCTCCAAACTTCTATTAGTTTCTTTCCCAAGGGATTAGAACGTAGAACATATCTATACTATAATAAAACTGTAACAAGGTCAAATCTGTACATTAAATATTTTTTGAAAATTATAATCGGGGTAGACTTTGTTTTCGATATAGAAAGAAACCTTAAATAATTCTTTTACAATTTTTGTCTGTCTCTCCCTGTGAACACGTATCACTCTGAAAGTACTGAACCAATTTTAACGAAGCTTGACACAGTGATAACTAATATTACAAGGTTACATCTAGGATAGCTTTTGTCCCATAAAACGCAAGGAGTTCTCCAGGATAATGAAAAACAAAAATTTGTAGATAATGTAACTAGACTTTTTTGCGGCACCTTAGTACAAGAGCCATCAACGTTGGAAGAACAAGAATATAAGAAGAGCTGGTTCTTCCTTTATGCCCTTCCAAACATGATTCAGGATACCTGATAGCCGGTTAACGATGTGTTTTTTATTGCACATCACCTTTAAAGGTCAAAATTTTGATTTTAGGAACATTTTTCTTTAGTAACTTTTAAATGCTATTAAAAACATGAATTTATCACTGCCAGACATTTTTTTTATATACAATAATGTGCCCGATAATATAAATATAAATAAATAAAAATAATTCATTTTAAACTATTTTATTTTTTCTATTGCAAAAAACATATTTCATTTTATTTAACCATTATGATTTTAAGATTTCACCTGAAACAATGAAAAACAACGATAATCGTAAACATATGACTTGGGACTGACGCCATCTTAAATACATGCGTCTATAACATACGCTGTCTCAATTATCGCCATCTTTTTCGTGCAGCCAGTGCTGCACTAAACTATAGTTGTAGCTAAGTTATTCTGTATACATATTATTTTTATAGCAATAAATCGGTGTGACTGTGGAGTAAATAACCGAATTAATGTCTGGAAGATTAAATTTGCACTTATTTATATCTAAATAAAATAATAATAAAATTACAGCTATCCCAACATGGTTTGAAATTACTTTTATTTTTATTTACAAAAAATAGCAACAGGCGCATTATTGTCAATAACAAAAATGTCTGGAACTAATAATGCCATGTTTTAATAGCGTTTCAAAGTTAGTGTAAAAAAACATCCTAAAAATCATCATTAAAATATTAAATCATTAGAAATCAATATTTTTGTCTGTAAAAGGTGCGATATGCACAAATAAACGCAATGTTTATCGGCAGCCAGAAAGCCCGCACGTTGTTTGGAATATCATGAAGATATATAAAAAACTGGCTCATTAAAATTTGCTCCGGAAACCGTTGCTAGCTCTTAGACGAATACTTACAGGCAAGTCACAGTTGGCGCGTCGACATGATGCTCATATTTTTTTCATATTTATGTTTTTCTTCAGTACAATGGAGTGTAAAAAAGTTTTAATACAAGTTGAAGATAGTTATGATAAAGTAAGTGGTAGAGATTATTATTTGGTTTAATTTTTACGTATTTTTCATATGCAGAGTCTATGTGCAATAGGTTAGGTGTCGTGACAAAGAAAAAGAGAGAGAGAGAGAGTGAGAGTGTATACAATATATACATAGATAAAATTTTCATTTCGATAGCAAACCAACTCAAAGATTACCTATTGATGCATTAACTTTTATTAATTTAACTATCCCAGATCATTCAGTGTTTAATTTATCATTATTTATTATATAAATATATTTTATCGTTTAATTTACAATGTAACTATCAACTTGATATTTTATAATATAAACTATACTGACATATTGTAAACGTAGGTGTGGCTGCAATCGGGTTTTAGGTTTATTAAAATTTTACGCGTTTAAAAATACAATTGAAACCGGTGACAACCGATGGTTGCGCCGCTTTATGTATGTTTGAAAATTCCCGCATTATGGATTAAATTATGCCACTTTGAAACCCGACCAATTAATTGCGATCAGGTCACGCCACCTTTCTAGCCTTGCCCAATCACATTTCCCTTTACTTGGCACTGCTTTTCGCCGCGAGCGCGCGCCCGCGCCGTTAGTTTCGATTGCGGCCGCCAGTGTTCGACTGTTGCCGCCATTGTGTTAGTTCGACTGCTATCGTCGTGTAGTTTGCGCGCCGGACAGTGTTGTTGTGTCCGTGCCGAGCCGCGCCGCATGCTAACATTTTAAGTTTTTGCATGGTTGAGTGAGAAATAAACGCATCGCTACATACGTGCCGACATATATTATAAACAAAATAAGTGTTGTGAGGGAGGAAACCCAGTGGTAACAATTCGAAAACCGCTAGGTGTGGCTGCAATCGGGTCTCTCTAGTGTAACTGTCGCAATAGTTGAATATAAATTTAACCGCAAATACGTCCTTAATTTATAAAATACTCCCGCGCGCACCGCACCCTCCGGTGACGTCGACATCGCCGCGGCGTCACCAACCGATTTGGTGCAAATGAAGTTGCACGGGTCAGCTAGTTTTCTAATAAAACTGAAATAATTTACACTGTATGTCTGATATAATTTTCTTCGTTATAATTAATATAATGAAGTTTTAAACATGGACTGTATGGATTAACAGGTCCGAAGATATGTAACTCGTCCTTTCCTTGACAGAAAGTAGAAGGAATAATTACTGTAGCAATAGACTCGAAATTTCAATTATTTCGGCCGCTATAACGGTAACACTATGGCCTAGTGGGTTAGGCATCAAACTACCGGTGGCCTCTAGGCTTACACCGCTGAATCCACTCTCACCAATATCAGACAAAGAACTATCTCGCTCACCTCATGATGATCTAAAGCCTAGACCGTGAAGCTGTAGCATGAATCCATCGCAGCTCCGTCCACAAGACACATACAAATGTATCAGCCGTTTCAAATATTATTGTTCAACACGTTACTAGTATACACGTAAATATGTAGTTCGTACATGAACATTAAAACACACCAGCAGCTGATGTAATCCGGTGAAGCTGTTAAGACCTTGCTAGATCAATAGCGTAGTCAGTTCGAGAAAAAAAAACACCAGCAGCACAGCAAGTACAATATACAGATTTGTATGTACTTTCAGTTTTATAAAAGAGGTTGTACAAAAGTAACAAGTATTCCAATGAAGCGATTATGATAATGATAGCATAGCATTAGCACAGTGTAAACGGAAAACTGCCTCGTCAGTCGATTTGATAGAGCACAATTTGTTATGTTGGCGGTAGCGGGATGCATATATAATAATTTACGCACATCGATTGGTAGTCAGAGCCCACATACTCATGAATATTGATCAAAGATCCGTTAACGAAACTGCCAAAATAATTGGATTCCTAGGATTAAAAACATAGTCAGTATTGAATACATATATAATAGAATAATAATAATATAGTATTCTTATATAAATAAAATGCTAAAGATCTGTTGATATACGCGCATCATGCAGAAACTACTGGACAGATTTCCATCAATTCTTTTGAGTTTTACTTCTTAAACACTTGGTCCTTGTCTACAAATCACCACCAATCATCAAACTACCATCAATCATATTTATCACGATATCTTCATTTGATTCTATAACTACTGCATACGAAAATAAAATATTTTGTAAACAAATCATTTTTTAATGTTTTTCTTCTGTTCTTAAACATGTTTAAGATAATAAACGATGCAGACGAAGTCATGGGTATCATCTAGTTACTACATAACAATTAGGGGTGTGCGAAAATTCGAATTAAGGAATTATTCGAGAGCGAATCGAACTGAATAATTCCAACTAATAAATATTCAAATTATGCGAATAATTCAACGTATTTGAATGATTTTAATGAAGTATATATTTATGACATACTAAATAATTATTAATATACAAAATTAGTTCAATAGACGCATCTGTCAGTCAAAGGATTTTAATTAAACTAGTTTGAAAGTTTATAATAAATAAGAAAGTTCATCTTGTAAAATTATTTTATTTAAGTTTTTACGCAAAAAAATTGTTCTTCATTATTTTAAAAATATACAAATAGTTCGAATTATTCGATTTGTTCAAATATTTATTTGAAATTCGAATCGAACACCATTATTCGGCTCGATTCGATCATTATTCGCACACCCCTAATAATAAAGTGTGCGGTGCCACGGGCAATTGCCAGTTAATCATAACTTTAGGGAAATATGATATCAATTATATCAATATAATTCATATCAATTATAATGGGGAATTAAAATAATGAAGAAATGAACATTTAGCGTTCACTATATCAATTATCAATAAGAAATATCAATTACTCAATCCCCCATAAGTTATGAAATTCCCTCGAATGCATAAATAAAATCCACGTTGTCCCAATTTTACCGAAGTGACGGTTGCTTTTGATATATATAGTTCTCCGCTTGTTAGTTGCCGCTTTTCTGACGGGATATCATAAATCAGTCGTCCGGCCTTTTGCCGAAACTGGCAGATTTGTTACTGTCACTGGAAGTAAATGAAAAGGCGTAGATAGAACCATACCGAAGACGGAAAAAGAAATGGCCTATAATAACTCATTACAAAATAATTCGTAGCAATTTTATATTTTCATAGAACCTAATAATCATACTGTATGGTAATTGCGGGGTCTTATGTTGATGAACTTGTTAGAAAAGTAAACCTTTCGAGCCACTAATAACGCGCAGAGCCAGCACTTTATCTGAAAAATATATATATTTCTTTGTATCTAAAGAAATGGCCTATAATTACTCATTATAAAAGCATTCGTAACAATTTTATATTTTCCTAGAACCTAATAATCATACTGTATGGTAATTGCGGGCTCTTATTCTGACGAACTTGTTAGAACAGTAAACCTTTTGAGACACTAATAACGCGCAGAGCCAGCACTCCACCTTTTTCTTTCTGGTACTGACTACGCTATTGACCTAGCAAGGTCTTAACAGCTTCACCGGACTACTAAGGCGAGCGCTTAAGGCACTCAGCCGATGAAGCATTCCACCTCAAAAGTACGAGTATATATGTTTCTTTGCAGTTGTTTTTTAGTTTAGGTGGGGATAGAAAAATATAGAGTACACCAAGATCTGCACACGCTTGTCCTTAATAATGCAACGAGGAATCCTGTTTACATATTTTTCTAAGTTACCAAATAGTGTATTTTGCACTTGCGATGTAATGATGAATTATTCCAACGAGAAAATAATAATTTTAAAATATTTTTAGAGTATCTCGTTAGGAAAGGCCAAGAGAACAAGTCCATCCAAGGCTTTAACAGATTATTGAAGTAATTGGCGCCAAATAATTCAGGTAAGTCGACACCTAATACGGATGGTCACGATCCCCCTGAATGGGGTAAGTAGGACGAGAATGAATAAGTTAGATGGTACAGTTTGCGCTATAATTGAGTAAGTTACGAAAATAAGTTTTGGAATACTTCTAAGAATTTATCATCAGAAATTAGTTTTTCACCACAACTGAATTCATTTCTCCTTTCTATCACTTCTATGTCATCTTTAGTATGTTGTCCGATTTCTATTGTTTATTGCGAATATATAATTAAAATATTTTTTAAATCCGGTACTGAACTCAAAAAAAAATCTATATAAATAAAATTGAAGGTAAATACTCAAGCTCGGGTTAAGTGCAGACGGATTAATTCAAAGTCTCAACCGCTCTCGAGGTTAACCAACTAATTATAAACAGCACAGGAAAGCACTTATGAATGAAATCTGGTTTTTAACGTACAATTTTCTACTAAAAGACTTACGTGTTTTCATTATAACGTATTGCGAGCGGATCCAATTAGTCGACATCAAAATTGTGAAGTTCTTTCAATGATTTGAATGAAAAACTCTCTGGCAATGTATGAAGAACATCCTGCGTTATTTTTTAGGAATGAATAAAAGGAAAGGATTTTTATTCATATGCTACGATGACTAAATATAGCGGAAAATGGGACGTAATACAAAACGAACCTGAGATAATGTGCACGTATTCATTAGATATTTATCATAGATTTAATAGAGTAATTGAATTGTATAGAATAACGGTAATTGAAACAATTCAATTAAATTAAATTACTACCGGGCCCGGCAGACGTTGTCCCGCCCTGATTATGAAAAAATCCTTGACAAATTATATACTAAAACGTTCCTCATTAATCACTCTATCTACCGGTGAAAACAGCATGAAAATCCGTTCGGTAGTTTTTGAGTTTATCGCGAACAGACAGACAGACAGACGCGGTAGGGGACTTTGTTTTATACTATGTAATGATTATAATTATACTAGTAATTATTCGGTTATCTAAAGTAATCGGGAGTGCCTTTGATCATATTCTCATACAATGTTAAGTTACTTTACTAATATATTACACTGCCCTTATTTTCACGAATGTATACTTTATTTAAACTATTAACGTAAGGCATGAGATGTAACTTATAAAAAACAAGACAAAAATATATATTGCTTGTAATAAAAACTTTGATTTTTCAAAGAAAAAATGGAGAATTAAATATCATCATTTTTGTAACGCTTTCCTTGCTAGCTACCACCTTATGGTTAAAAATATTTTATTAATATATTTCTAAAATACCTATAGGTACCTACTCACCTCATCCTTTAACGTCAAGTGAGAAAGATCTCACGTTAAGTCTGTAATAAGTAAAAAAATAATGCTTGCTGTTTGCATAAAAAAAATACTGCCCATTTAAAAATATAGATATACTAGCGGACCGGGCGGACGTTGTCCTGCCTTGAAAACAAAAAAAATCCTAAAAGTCGATCGCAGCGCCACCTGCCGGGTCCAATTGTGAATCTAAACCATTCTCGAATCTCCACGAACACACACAAAAAATTTCATCAAAATCGGTCCAGTCGTTTAGGAGGAGTTCAGTCACATACACACGCACACAAGAAATATATATATTAAGATTTTCAAATAAATGTCTAGATTTTAAACAGAATTATAAATATACAACATGATCAGGGTAGCGTAAATTATTTATGGAACGTAATTATACGCCTAAATTAGGATTTCCGTATCGTGGTCGTCGCTGCCCAGAGACGGGTACCACGGAATTTGTCATCCACAAGGAATTTGGGTCCATTAATCACTAAATGCGCTACTAAGAGTGTAAACTTGATTGCTGATATTTTTCTGAGATCAATAAGTAACTATATATATAACTAGCTGATACCCGCGACTTCGTCTGCGTCGTTTATTATCTCAATTGTTTTGTTATATCTCAAAGGGATTAGGCAGCGTTTTCAATGAAAGCTCCCAGGCGGCTTAGCTTTTTCCGACATCTCCAACAATTATCGTTATATTTCAACCAATTTACAAAAGAAACTTGACAAATTTTATACCTAAATCTTCCTCGTGAATCACTCTATCCATTAATGTAAACTGCATGAAAATCCATTCCATAGTTTTTGAGCTTATTGCGAACAGATAGACAAGTATGGCGGAGGACTTTGTTTTATAATGTGTGATACTGACATAGACGATTATGCCGCCAAAAAATATTTCAATGGGAGTTTTCAGTAAGATCTTTTATTCGGTTATGTAATCTTTTTAAAATTTACAATAACGAATAAATGAGACCAAATCTACCCCTTACAGTACGACCATGTAATGAAACCAAATGGCAACTGAACTTTGATGTGTTAATTGTTTTTGAAGACGTCTTTTTTCTCATTCATTCACTCACTTTTTATATATGGATCTTTTAACGAATGATATCATAACTAAAAATCTGTAGATATGTCATAGGCGCTTCGACAGCGGCTTGTTAAAACTTGGCTGACTAGCTTATTTTTGACGGCTGCCCCGTCAATCCGCCCGTATCTAAGCAAAATATAGTTATTTCTTTTTCACCACTAATATTGAGAATATGTCTTACTTCCATATTTTATCTAAGACAGTATACCGTTAGAATATTACTTTACGTATGTGTGCGTTATCGTGCCATCTGTTTTGTCAAAATGTCATGTAGGCAACGTATCTTCAGTTTTTGTAGTTGTAATATTATTGCTTTTAACCCAACATTTTTACTTTTCCGTTTGTTTTTCAGACATTTTTTTCAAAGAATCATATCCTTACTAAACATACATAAAAAATTAGGCAATTTATTAGGCAAATACATGCTTTCGGCAAATAAGTTTGATTTTTGTAGAATGATAAGCTTGTATTATTTTCTTCTATATTATTTTACTAGCTTCTACCCGCGAGTTCGTACGTGTAGAACAGCTACTTTGGGCTAACGCTAATACGCTGCGAAAGCTCTTAAAAGGAACCCAATTTTGAAACATCCTATATTAGTGCTCCGCTCCTATTAGTCTTAGCGTGATGATATATAGCATATAGCCTTCCTTCAGAAATGATCTACCTAACACTGAAGTTTTTTTTCAAATTGGACGAGTACGGCTGTCCCATTTCAAAACCTAGTAAGGGATTAAAACTAAATTTTACAGGAGAGCGCAGAAACGTAAGATAGATCAGCCTTTAAAAAGTATTTTTTTTTTTTTTTTTTTTTATTATCGCTGGGAAAAGGAAGTGAAATGGACGGTAAGAAAAGAAAAATAAAAAAAAAAAAAAAAGGAGAACAAGAAAAAAAAACATAATATCCGCGGGGGGGCGGTGCGGCAGGGGGGAAAGGAGCCAGGGAAGGGACAGCCCCCCCCGGGGAGAAAAAACACCGGGAACCCGGAAGGGGAAGCAAAAGGTGAAGGGGGGGGGCTCCCCCGGGGAAGGGGGGCCGAGACCGAGGGAAAAAAACCCCACCAAAAAGTATTTATGTTATGTAAAAAAAATATATTGGTTGTATAAAATATTAAAAAATAAACACATAGTCCTACTAATATTTTAATATTTGTGTATATTACATATTTTAAAACCCTTACTAAGTTTGATAATTGACACGAGATAGTAAGCATAGTGTAGCAACCAGTTTCATAACATAGTAAGAGCACTTGCTAGGTTTGGTTATGGTTTATGCCTTATGATAGTTAGTATATCTCACTGACCAAATTCTAGTAGTTGCTGTATAGGCATGTAAATATATTTTGATAACAGGAATGGATTTATATAAAAAACTAGCGGGCCCGGCCGACGTTGTCCCGCCCTGATTACCCCCCCGCAGCCCCCCTTGTGGGTGGAATTTCGTAAAATCCGTTCTTAGCTGACCTCTCCTCGGCGAAAGGAATATTCCTACCATATTTCAAGTCGCTACGCCTTATGGTTCCAGAGATATCGTGATGAGTCAATATATAGGTAGGAATCCCTTATATATATATATAGATAATAACACAATTACATATCTCAACACGAAGACTCACATCAACATTTAAATAACTCAAGTAACACAATAAATCATAAAAACCCAGAGAAATACAAATAACAATGTAAATTGGAAAGAACTCACGCAATACAGCAACAATCACGCAGTACAACAACAATCACGCAATTCAACAACAATCACGCAATTACAACCTTCCAGAGAGACGATCGAGCAAGAATATTCTTAATAAACCGAACCGAACCGATACTTTCGTCTTGCACGCTGCTTCTGCGGGGTGACCATACCAGGATCTAGTCCTCTAATGGTGACTTCATACGCCGCCCTTAGCCAAGGGCGTGTCAATTGATACCTTCTGCATCTATAGGCTATCGTCGTCGCGACTTCTCACGTCCCTCTCTGAAGAGCGGCGGAGTAGTCGCGCCTGTGCAATATGTGCGGTGATGCTGGCCGGGCCACCTAGGTGGCCGGGATGCTGCGTAGTGCTCCTAAGAGAAGATCTTCTCGGGGTTCTTAATGACACGACACACTCGTCTTTTATAGCATTCAACTAATGTACGATCAGCCGAGATCAGCCGATAAGTTCGACCAATGGCGTGTCAGGTCATTAGTAACACCCCCGCTATAGTCAATAGTAGTACAGAGAGTGCTAACAATATAATAATAATCATTGAATAGAAGAGTTTATTAATTAAAAAAAAACTATTTATGCAGACATTTATCCATCATTTGTGAAATCGACAGCGAGTAAAGACTGGTAAATTATTCTAAAATAACTTTCTTGATTCAGGTATCAGACGTACCAGTTTATTAATAATTTCTGCTTTTTTTTTATAATATTATAATGCACGTTATTTTTCTATTTTCTTCTTTTGTGTTTTGTTTAATTCCCCTTGGAGTCACAGTACTTTTAAGAAAGACACTGCAATCAGTTTCTTCATTAGAAAATCCAATTCCTTGAGTGGAATCTGACTTAACATTGTATTTGAATAAATATTACCGTATCTCATAGAATAGGTTGCTTTATCCAACGATAAATTCAATTCCCACAACAGAGTTTAGATTAAATTGTTTTAGTGATTCATTAAGACGTGCTGCTCTCTTTTTTTCGTCCATTCATAATTGCAAGTGATTTCAATAGTTTTTAAATTTTGCCTTGATTGCATCACCGTATCTTTAAAATTATATATATTCTTTTACCTCCTCATTTTCATCTCAACATTACCATGCACAACATCTGCAGACACGTGAGTATGATCTTTTGTTAGATAGCTAATCGCTACAAATTCAAGGTTATTCAAGGAGCCGTTGGCTATCGAATCAAATCAAATCAAAAACACTTTATTCAATTTAAGCCCTAAGAAGGCACTTATGAACGTCAAAACTACCACAGGTTCGGGAAACAACCGAGTCATCGAGAAGAACCGGCAAGAAACTCGATCTGGTTTATCTTTTTAACAGATATATATATAATATTTAGAATATATTTCGAATAAATGTCACAAACGTTTTAATGGATGCTCAGAGCTGAGTTAATTCCATTATCATAACGATTAAATAATAAACATTATCATAACCATTATTGCTCTGTAAAGGGCCCAATTCTTATTTTGAGCTGTACAATTATCAGTCCATATATATAAGTGCGCCATAACCCTGTTAGTTTGTTTGAGATCATATATAGCGTTCACAATATTACTCGTTTTTCGTTCAGCTCGAGTTTCGTACCAAAGGACACATATGACAAAATCGCTTGAGTTCTTTTCAATTAGAGCAAATGTTAAATTAAAAGTAACGAAACAACTCATGAAAAACGCATCACTTTCTGCAAATCCATTGATATATACTTAATTTACTTAACTAAATAAACTTTTATTATAAACAAAGTTAATTTACTTAATTAAATTAACTTTGTTTAATTCTTTGCTTGTTCCCTCTAATCTATACCTTTGTAAAGCAGAGTCAGCTTTCAACTTATGATTTTCATATTTCACTCTTCTTCACGCATTGAATTACGCCGTTGTACTTCTTTGGTTATTCTTCATACATTAAGCATTTTACATACCTATCGCCTTTAGGTATGTAAAATGATATTTTCAGTTCGTTTATTCCGACCACTTAGGAGTATTTCGTTCGCGCGTCCACCTTCATTATTCGTCAATGAGTGAGACGAGAGCCTGTGCACTTACATGTTGTGACTTACTGGGTTGAAGGCACCGCGCACCTCTTTTTCTTCGTACTCTCAAAGACATACTAGATTTTGAAATGGTTAAAGTGACTTCCTAGGTTTCTAAGTAGTTACGAGGCAGTGAATAAAGCACTTACTAGGTATCGATGATTAAAAATATCTGCTTATTTGTGAGTTTTCAGCCCTGGAATTTTTGTATTTCGTAGGAACTTTTTTTTTTGACTTTATTTTTGGCAACCAATCTTTTAGATTATTACTGCCATTGTCGAGTAGTTAATAGTATTACAAGTTCTTCTTCCATTCTATTTTTGGCAACCAGTCTTCTAGTAAACTGTTACTGCCATTGTCAAGTGAGTATCGATATTACAAGTTTCTTGATGTAATTTCAATGAACTAACAAGATGGTGGCCATCTTGTTAGAACTTTCCATGGAGTTTTTGTGGCATTTCAGAATTCATGGTCCGTGGTATTATTTTCCATTCACTTTACTTATACACAATAAACAAACTATATTACATAAAACACCACCAGTTTTACATCATATAGAGTCAAGTAATACAAGATTTTGAATAAAAAATAAAATCCACTACATAACAGATCAAAATTCCGCCAAAAACTCCCTAGCAATCGTTATCGTCGTTATATGCCAAATCAAGGTAGGAACTTATTAGCTTTGTAAGATTGTGCAATAAAAAGGTTTTTGCTTTTTTTTTTGAACTGATTACGCTCTTGACCTAGCAAGGTCTTAACAGCTTCACCGGACTACAAGATTTTTGCAAAAAGTGTCCCATACTAGGTTATGAAATTGGACAGCCGAGTAGTTCCTGGATTAACGCGTTCAAGGCAAACAAACTGTATAGCTTTATAATATTAGTATAGATGTATAAATATACGTAGAATTTTGGTTACAAGTGGATGAAGTTTAATAACATGTAATAAAAACTTAAAAAATGTCACAGAAAATACGTGAAAATTTCTGTCAAACTATTGAAGTCATCAGAAGACCCTTATTAATAATTTATGGTTAGAAATAATTACTCACTTGGGCATAATAGTAGGTAATAATTTCTTATTAAAGAGGATGACTATCGTAATAAAGAGTAAACGCTTTCAGTAAATTTAATATATACCTTAATACAGCGTACTTACTTAATTTTTCAGATTTAAATCTAAGACCGCGTAATTTACTGTTTTCATCTCTTGAATTTCGGTATAAAAAGAACTTCATAAATTAATTAGGTACAGTACAATATTAAGAATTATAGTTAGTCCAACCATTAAGTTTTTTTTCTTTTTTTTTGTCATAATTAAAATTGACATAGGTAACCTCTTGAAAAGTACGTAAAGCTTTCAAATCTTGAAATGGGAAGTTCATGAACCTATAGAAATAAAACTCCATTACTGAATGTAAAATATATAAGCGTATCACTTGAGAACGACTGCAGCAATTCGATGATTCTTTTTTTGTGTGTTCAAAATCTCTGGATGAGGTTTGTGTGATTTTTTTAATGTCCGGAGAAATAAAAAAAAATAGTTTTTAAAATCTTCAACGTCTCTAATCGTTATGAGTCCACAGTATGGTGGTAGGGTGTTTACTAAGTTCGCCTGATTAGCTACTATTAAAAATTTGTCGCCAATCACCTCTTGGTGTGTTCCGGCAGCTGCACTTGAGAGTCAGCCCCCTCTAGGTTTGGAGAGTTTTCCATCTTGCACTACGTCGCAGTTTAACAGCAAACGAGATTGCGGTCAAACGCTCAAACTTGTAAAATATAAAACAAAAATATATAAAAGTGAGTGAGATAAAAGTCTATTGGGATATCTTCAAAAATATTGACAGACTGGCGTTAATTTTTTTGGCCATTGTATTTCATTACATATTCATATTGTAAAATGAAGATTTGGTATTTGGCTTCATGTTGTCCGTTATTACAGCCGTACAACGTTTTGTAGGTGGTAGAGTTACGCTGAAGCTATTACTGGTTTCAGCATGATTGGGTCGGCTCGCCCGGGGTAGTACCACCCTTTCACTGAAAATCGACGTGAAGTAACAGTGCTTGCATTGTTGCGTTTCGTTCGGTCATTGAGAACGCCGGAGGCCCACCTCCCCTTCCCTTCCTCCAACACCCCCCTCCCCCACAGGCTGGTAGCACACTTGCGACTGCCCTGGTGGTGCAAGTATCTATGGACGGTGGTGATCACTTAACATCAGGTGACCCACATGTTCGTTTGTCTCCTATGATATAAAAAAAACAAAGTCGATGCTGACCGATCGTATAGTATATTAATGACACAATAGGACACTAGGATCTATATTTACACAATTAAATGATACTGTTATAATAGAAATCTAAATACTCGTACATTCTAGTTTTAACATAAACTGGGTTTATAAATATCATTACTATAAATAAATAGAAACAGTGTTATTACAAAAAAGTTAAATACGTATTGAATACTCGCCTCAAAAAGATTTCGTATTAAATGCACCGCGCTCGCTGAATAGTCGCCATCTTGCTCTTTTGTCGCGCTTTGGTTACGTTAGGTTAGACTTGCGAAAAAGGATAAAGCGAACTTGCTTCGGGCGAGCGCGGTGCATTTAATACGAAACCTTTTTAAAGCTTGTATTCAATACTTATTTAACTTTTTTGTAATAACACCGATATATGTTTCAGGAAATTGTAATTGTAATTAAAATATTACATGTGTATTAACTGTTAGTAGGTACTTATAAATATTGTAATTATTATTTTACATTTTCAGAATATGTACAATAGACTACCGAACATCTTAAAATGTACTTTAATGGTTCAAAATATTATTTTTTGGCGAAAGTAATTCAAAATTACCATTTCAACGTAGCATGTATTATTAAATGCAAAAATGTAACATGGAAATCCGCGGGAACATAAAAAAACGAATGCTTGCAAAACAACAGAGATAAAACAGTGACACAACAATTCCCGAATTTAGAAGCAATTGAAGTAATTCCCTAGTTTCAAAACAAAATTATAGTTTAATCAATCTTTGCTGAACACTCGTCCGTGATTGATAGCAAGCCCTCGTCGTGACACTTCAAATTGCGTAGTTCTCGTGTGCATGAGACAGACTTGTATGTTAAATTAATGGTCCGGCACACGCCTCGCGCCGACCCTACCTCCGACGACTTACTGCGGCATGGGACAACAAAACGTATAAGGAATATAAACAACAGCTTTATAGTCATTTAATCGAGTTAAATATAAAAAAAATAGGTCATGCAAACGGTGAACTCATGACCTTAGATTTCTATACTGCTACATTTTTTACAAAAATATTTTTTGTTTATAACTGGTTTTTACAATTCTCTGGAAGAATTTTTTTTTCACGAATTTTATTATAATCGGGACAATAGTTAAGGCGTGAAAGCGTAACAAAAAAACAAACTTACGTTCACATAATACTAGCTTGTGTTCGCGACTTTCCTTGCGTTTATGTAGATTTGATCTATGGTAGCGATATATGGTCTGTGGAAAATTGCGTGTAATTATTGTAAGGTTACTTTTGTAGTATCATGTATATTAATACGTGAAGCCAAAACTTTGTATCCCTTTTTAAAAGAATTGCGTGAATGGATGAACGTGAAATTTGGCATAGTTAAAGTTTATATGGAGGAGAAGTGCAGAAAGCTATTTATTATATAAAATGCATTAGAAGTACATTAAATTAATTAAAATATGCATTACTCACACTACTGCTTCAATTTTACACAACATATACACACATGTAAATAAAAAAGACATTTTGACATCCGTCAATAACGGACTTCAAAAAAGATTGCGAAGGAGGTTGCTATGCTCGACTGTATGTATTTTTTAACCGACTTCGAAAAAAGAGGAGGTTACTACGTTCGGTTCTATGTATTATTTTTTATATATGTTAATCGATATCTCCGCAAATTATGAACCGATTTTAATGATTCTTTTTTTTATTTGAATTAGTTATATTTAGCGGTGGTCCCATATAAATTTGAAGAAAATATTCAACCTCTAAGGGGGTGAAATATCGTTTATTTGATTTTCACCCACTTCGTCTCTACGTATTTTCGTGAAATTGGAACCGATTTATTATACCCATTACAAACCAGATATATTTATGAACACTAAAAATGGGGAAATAATATTTTTTTACAAAAAAAAAATAAACTGCCTTCGATGTGAAAAACTAATAAGGCACTAAAAATCGAAAAATAACTGAATTATTAAATTAACCGAATTAAATAAAAAATATTGATATTTAAACTACCTAATTATATACTTGAAGTCGATACCATTGATAAAAGAACCCTAATAAAGTTCAAACTTTAAAAATTCAATGAACTATGGTCGAATGTCGACCACTGGGCGCCCACTAGTTTAGTTGAATTATATATTATATAATTATAGGTAAGTTTTACAACTGGTCCTAAGCATTTGATGTTTTAATATGCCCATCTATTACGAGATGTTGTTTATGAAATATAATTAGACTACTAATGCCCGGTTTCTGAAGTACTCGGTTAAACTGTCATTAGGCATTGACTCAATAAAGTTATCCATAAGATAAATTGTCAATGCGTTTCTGAGTACACAACTAGTTATTTGATGTTCACTAGATGGCTCTTTAAAAAAAATTGGTTTCATTATTTTAATTCTTAACTTATTGTAGTAATATTATGATTAAAAATACTTTGGAAATTAGTAGATGGTTTAATGTAATTTTATAATTATTTACTTATAAGTAAATTTAATTATTTTAGATACAAAACTTTTCAATTCGTTAGTTGTTCGTCAATGGCATGTCATTGTCAAGATATTAACAACTATTTAAAATGTCAAAACTTATCGAATAGATAAACGCCCAGTTTGGCCAGTTAAGTTTAACGGAGGTCTATCGTATGATTGTGTGTTCTATCGGAAACCCAATTCGACAAGTTATCGAACCGATAACGCTATTGAACAGATAAATGTGACTGATAAAACGGGCATTAAGTAATTATAATTCTAACTAAATAAACTCCAAAATAATTTTGTTTGGTTTATTTGTTACGCATTGACTGGTAAATCAACTATTTGTGAACATGTTGTCAGTGGCACAGAAAAGGGCATAGGGTACAACATCAGGTACCTAATAATGTATTGTTTCTGAGGCATAGATCAAACCTACGTTAAAGCGAGCGAAGCCGTAAGCAAAAGCTAGTTAGATAATGAATACTTAGTAAACGATTTACTTACATTATTGGTATTGAATCCAATAACACTAAAAAATATTTGGTCAAAAATCTATCAAATTCTTCATAGTTAGTTATGGATACCATTGCTGGTTTTTCTTCTCTTACAGACAGAAGTACTCGCCACAATCAACCCTGCACTATATTAGTTTAAGTTCCATTTTTGTCAGGCAAGTAATACACCAATTTACCAAACACTAACTAGGCCAAAACACCAACTAATTTAGTGGAACCTAGCGAACTTCTTCAAGTTAACATAATATTTGTAACACAGTATCTTAAGCTATATTGTGAATTCAATTTCCAAATATTCCAAGAGGAGCATTTAAAATTATATATAGAATAACTTCGTATTTTGTCTATAACAGTTGCCGAACGTTGCCGCACTTTTGGCTAATTCTTTTCATTGTTATGTTTGTAATTGTATGGACAATGGCTGTATGAGAAATAATGTTTTAGAGTTTTTGGAGGGATATTAGCCTTCATGTAGTAGCATTTACATTATATTATTTGTCTCTCTATACTGGTAACATTTTACGTAATAAAGTTCGATTATTGTGCGTAGCTAAAGTGCATGGAAATAATATCAAGGAGCATCGATTCTGATATGCCGTAAAAATCCCCTGGAAAGTTCTAACAGTGGGACCACCATCTTGTTAGGATATTGAAATTATCGCAAGACACTTGTAATAGCCTACTCGACGATGGCAGTAATAATCTCGAAGATTGGTTGACAAAAATAATTTTAAAAATCTGAGTAACATATCTCCATATCAGAAAGAGATATAATAAGTAGGACAAACGACAGTAAGTCTTAAAAAAATAGTAACAGATCGACGTTCATTTGTTAAGTTTCTATATTTCATTACAAGATCGCAATGTAAAAGGAAGATTTTGTCTAATTTTCTTCTTTAAAAAACCCGTGAAAAAACGCATCGTGTCGCTAGTTTATGTTTTCGATTTTAAATCTGTTTAGTAAATTTTGATATTGGGGGCGCGCGTCTGTCTCCGGCAAGACAAATAATATCAACATCACTTTTAAAGTATGTATAAAACGTGTAGCCCTAGAGATAGGTGTTTTATATTTATAGCGTAACCCTCGTTTCTTTTGGCAGCAACATTAGATTATAACACAGAGCCCATTTGTCCGGATAAACTATCGTGCTTAATATATCGCGAAACCGTCAACAAATTGGCTTTTAAAGAAATCGATTTAAAATATGAGCTTATATTATGTGTAAAGTATATGTTTACTAGATTCAGGCTTCTCATGGGTGAACTAACCAACAAAGTTGAACAAAATCTTCCCTTTAACAGCACGGTCATGAAATGAATAACAACTGAATCTCAATCTGTACAATTCTGTCAATATTTCTGAAGATCTCCGTAATATTTTCTGTCTCACTTGCTCATACTTTTTGTATGGAAATTTTAACTCAGAATTATTACTTTTATATACGATTTTTCAACCATTTTCTTTCATACAAACTTTGTCCCAACAATTACAAGCATGAAAAAAATTAACCAAATAGGTACAGCCGTTCTAAAGCGCTGTCTACATTCGTCAATTGATATTTATTTGTGTATATCGGGGGAGCCACTATTAACCTGCGATACCGTGCTATTGACTATATCGGTAGTGTTACTAATGACCTCAAACGCTATTGGTTGAAATTATCGGATGTTCCTTATTTACTCCAATGTGAGACGCCATTGGTTGGAAATATTGGCTGTTTATGTATCTCGATGCCGTAAAAGGCGACCGACGGCTAGATATTGAGCATCCTCGCTCAGACAGTTGGGCTAGTCATACCTATGGATAATTCGGCGTAACTATATTCACTGTTGTGTTTCTGTAATCTGTTAACGTTTTATTCGATTGTTCTTGGTGGATTGATCGATCAAATTATAACCATGAAGTTACCATGGATGACGTCATACTTCTACGTGGATCCCATTTTACCGCTGCTCCGACATATATATTATCATATCACTAGCTTCCACCCGCGACTTCGTCCACATGGAATAGTTACTTTGGGCTAACTAACACGCAGTGGAAGCTCTCAAAAGGCAAAAAAAACACCGATTTTAAAACATTCTTCATTGGTAGTCCGCTCCTATTGGTTTTAGCGTGATAATATATAGCTTATAGCCTACCTAACATCGAAAGAATTTTTCAAACCGGACCAGTAGTTCCTGAGATTAGCGCGTTCAACCAAACAAACAAACCCTCCAGCTTTATAATATTAGTATAGATTAGCAGCGGTTATAACGCGTACAATAAAGATAATTTACTTAAAAGAATTTACTTAGATGCTTATTATTCATTTCAATCTATACATTCTATACCTATGATTCCCAAAGTGGCGTATATCGACCCCCTGGGGTTTGTAACGACATGCAACGGGGTCGATGTCAGCGAAAAAAAATGAGGGACCATGAGAAGGCAATTAAGGATCAAAGATCTCATTTACGTAGGTCGTGGGTTTTATTTGGCTTTCCATTAATAAAACAATATATTTACACATATTTTCTGTTTCAATAATGCATCTTTATAACATGAGGACATATCATCTACGTAAATGACAAAACCATCTTTTCTTTATTTTAGTGCAGCCACTTAGTCCGCACTTTTTTTAAAGTGGAGGAATTGGAAAAAAATCAATATCAAGTAAGCAAAGAGTTTACACATAACCGAAAAGACAATAGATAATAATAGACGAGTGGTCTACGAGACAAAAAAGTTTGGGGAATTATTGTCTATACGATTCGTATCCATTGAGTATGTCTGAGAATTTGTTCAAATTATTAAGCTACACAAAATTATAATATATCACCTTTTATGAATCATTCGCCTGATTTCTCCTTGCTATCTTATTAATTTTTAGATTACAAACTCAAGTACGGCCTTTCGTTATGTCAAAGAGAATATATATTTTTCTACTATATAAGTCTGTACTAATAACGATCTAGTTTTGTAGTCAAGCGTTTAGTCTATTATGAAGAAAGGTCGGTCAAAATTTATTAAACATAAACCAGCAGGAGTTTATAAAAAAACAAGCACACTAACATAGTGTTACATAAACTTACCATATATATGAAAAAGGAATAACGTATATATAAGATACTAGCAGCTACTCTCGATTTTGTCTGCGTTTGTATATTTATAAAGGATTTTATTTGAATGGCACCGTATTTTTTTCTAAAATGAAAGTAGCTAAAGTTACTCCTGATAACATCATCTATCTGCTAGTGAAAGTCCCGTCAACAAAGGTTCAATCGTCTCGGATCTTACAAACAGACGGACGGACAAGAATTATTATTTTGTTATAAGTTCCTTATATATTTTCATATCCATTTAGTAAATAGTTATTACTTTGAGGTTACAAAGTGACACTCTTTGTGACGGGCACTTCCATAGTTACATGCTAACCTTAAATTTCACTAAAGAATAAATTTTTTTTTTCGAAATCTTCCTTAGTATTGACGGTTATGGACGTGAAGGTTCGACCTCATATTTTAGACTTTATGTCTATGATACACTCAATACTACCACACATTAATTACTTAGCTCATAACAATCGTAATACACACAACCTAAGGAAAACAAATAAATACGATATTACGAGGTACTTTCGTATTAAATGCACCGTTTTTTTTCGCAAATCTAACCTAATCAAACCGGAATAAACGAGCAAACAGCGTTTTGAGGGGCTGCATTTGAAATTCGCATCTTGATATAAAGGTTGAGGGGGTGGGAGCAGCGGGGGAAAGGGGTGATTTCTTCTCCCCACGGAAAGTCTTAGTTACTTAGATATTCGTGATCCAAGTTTTGAGGTTATGTGTCACCTCCGAACAATCATTGTTAATTTTGTATATTACCAACTTGATGATTTTTAGGTACAAAACTGTTTTGTCTCGGTTTGGTTCCGTTAGGATAGACTTGCGAAAAACGACAGAGTGAGCCGGTCGCGGGAGCGGTCGGTTAGCGCGGTGCATTCAATACGAAAGTACCTATTACGACAAAATCAAAGTGTGATCGTAAAATATCGTTCAAAGAAAACGCTCTAAACCACAAAAAAAGTTCCGAGAACAATGTCCGTAATAACAGTCATAACATGCGTATAACATATTCTGCGAAATTAAACAAATATGTACTAAGTAATAACTTTGCCCCACTTTCAAAGATCAGTGGCTTCCAAATAGAATAGCTCGCATCCAATATTACTTCATTAAAGAAATTGATAGCTATATATTCCAAAATTTAGATATTACCCAGTTCTCACTTTAGCTAAATTATATGAAGTATTTTATACATTACACGATATTACATTTTGACTTTAAGAAATTTCACACAAACATTCCCAAGCTAAGTAATAATTCATCAAGTTCGTCAAAAATATTATAGAGTTTAGGTTTTAATAAATTTTCTCGAATCTCTCTAACTCGTAAATTGTCAATTAGAACTTCAGACGACATTTGGTCGTTTTTTTTTCGTATAAAGTTCTGTCAGCTGAGATCAAGTTATGGAAATTAATGTAAAATTGGGTTGCAGATTTCACTTTCAAATACTATAAAAAGTTTATTTAACTAGATGCGTTCATGTAAAAATTTACGTTTTTCTTTAAATATCGGAAGAATTCAGATAAAAGACAAAATTTATTGTCATTGTTAACTATAAATAAACGAATTGTTAATTTGAAGTAAAATTTAATACATTTCATATACTAATCTTTATTTGACACTAGCGGGCTCGGTGGACGTTGTTCCGTCCTGATATTAAAAAATACCTTGACAAATTATATACCTACACCTTCCTCATTAATTACTTTATCTAGTGGTGAAAACCGTATGTAACCCCTTTCAGTAGTTTTTGAGTTTATCGGGAACAAACAGACAGACGTGACAGAGGACTTCGTTTTGTAATATGTAGTGAATCACACTATTATGGAAACATATTTCAACTATTAAGCACACATCTTTAAACAAATATCGGTTACAATTATGCTTTAATAAACATTATACCCAAATAATATCGTTCTAAATATGTTACCATGATTAATTAAGTATAACAACTACCTGTTGATTTGTATATCGTAAAAATTTCATAAGCTATGAGTTAACATTGTAAATTTCAGTGCGAGGTCGCGAGCGGCGCGGGTCGTAGGGAGGGCGCGAATCAGTTCAGAGGCCGTCATGTGGACGGGTCGCTCACGGCCCATGGAACACAATTCGTTTGATCTCACATGCTACTCAGCCAGCGCTATTTATGTCCCAGCAAGGCCACCTATCGATGATGATGAACTAGTAATGATAACATTCGCTGATACAAACATTCTGAAAGAAAATCGTATCGTGCATTTTACTCTTTAACAACAAAACTTCGCCCAATCTTATTACCGCAATTGTGACAAGGGACAATAAAAGCAAATATAAAACTTTTTTCAATTTCGTTTCTCTGCAATCCCAGCATATTGTTTTTTTTTATAATTTTACCAACTTTCTGCTTTAGTTGAAATGTAAAAATTGTATATAAATAATAAAATGTTCTCGTTTCTTTGCAGATCGAATGTAAACTCATACGGAACGCAAAAAGGATGCCTATGAAAACATGGACCAGAAATTGGAATACTGGAATACAATGCCTGCCAAGAACGTAATCTCGAAATGGCTTCGAGCAAAACAAGGGAAACATAAACACTCACCATGGCGCTAGTTAATAAATAACTTTAAAAAAAATATGAACGCGACCGAAACCGACCTAACAGTGGCACGAGGCCAACTGGACTCTTCGTACAGAGGGCCTGAATATATTCTGGAAACATCAAGCATCTCATATAATGCTGTAGAAATTAGTTTAATTTTCGATAACAGCTCCGCTTACAATGCCTCTAGTGACTTGGGTGATCTCTGGAATGAATACATAAAATTGCTCCAAGATCGAGCACTATTAGTATCGTTTCTTCTTCTCTTTTCATTAACAACTGTATTTGGAAACATGCTTGTCATTCTTGCGGTGGTTCGAGAGCGCTATTTGCATACTTCTACTAATTACTTCGTTACCTCATTAGCGGTGGCAGATTGCCTAGTGGGATTAGTAGTTATGCCCTTCTCAGCCTTATATGAAGTCCTGGAACACACGTGGTTTTTCGGTGTCGACTGGTGTGACGTATGGCGATCGCTAGATGTTTTATTCAGTACCGCTTCGATATTAAATTTGTGCGTGATTTCTTTAGACCGGTACTGGGCTATCACAGACCCAATTTCGTATCCGATGCGTATGAGCGGACGTAAGGCGGCTTTCCTCATAGCGGCAGTTTGGGTTTGTTCCGGTGCGATATCATTTCCTGCGATCGCGTGGTGGCGGGCTGTACGTATAGAAGAAGTACCTGATTACAAATGTCCTTTCACGGAAAACTTGGAGTATATTATATTCTCGTCAACAATCTCATTTTATTTGCCTTTATTTGTGATGGTGTTCACTTATTATCGTATATATCGTGCGGCAACAATACAAACGCGTTCCTTAAAGATTGGCACTAAACAAGTGATGAGGCCGAGTGGTGAATTAGAACTGACGTTAAGAATACATCGTGGTGGAACGATGCGACAACGAAATGACGTGTGTCATGGTGTGTGTACTCCTGAAGAAGCGGATCAAGAACCGCTTACCGCTCTGCAAAATAATGGACTATCTCGTTCGTCGACACGTTTGACAAACGTGACGCATGGCAAACATTTGCCGAAAAACTTTTCCTTGTCACGTAAACTCGCTAAATTCGCTAAAGAAAAAAAGGCGGCAAAGACTCTAGGTATAGTGATGGGTGTATTCATAGTGTGTTGGTTACCGTTTTTTGTGGTGAACTTACTATCCGGCATATGCTCTGCGTGTATAGCGCACGAAGAGATCGTTAACGTGGTGGTGACTTGGCTCGGCTGGGTCAACTCTTCTATGAATCCTGTTATATACGCCTGCTGGAGCAGAGATTTTCGAAGGTACGTACATATAAAATTATTATTACTTTTTTTTCTATCTATATTGAATCGAGTAAATGAAAAGTAACAATTTTCCGCGATATGTTGTTAATTGCTTTTAAAATTATTTTTTGTCTAGATATATACCCTAAAATACCATCATTTTATTTTTTGACCGTCAAATATTGTATAGTATTTTCTTAATTTGCAAATAATAAGGAGTGGGCTTATGTACACACCTGAAAAGTTATATTTTTTCGGTGTGAATAAGAAAATCGTATTTTTACATATTTTAACCGAACGACAAAATGAAGTACTAGGAAAAAAAGAAAAATAGTAATACTCCCGAGGGATAGGTCAAATCTACATTAACGCGGGCGAAACTGTAAGCAAAGCTAAGCATTATATAAATACGTAACTTAAAAAAAACATCTAAAAATTAATCCTAAAGTTGCTTGTAAATATAAGGGATTTCCCCACGTTAAAAAAAATATTGTTTATAAATCTATCATAGCATGGAATATATTATTTTCTTCAATGAGATAAATAGCCAATAGTGATCTCATATTGTAGACTGGCTGAAACTTTTGTAAATATTGTAAATAGAATGTGTTAAAAAAATGAAAAAAAAAAAAAAATGTCGCATGTCTGTACCTTTTATGAGAATTTTAATAAACAGTCTATTTTACCCTCCAAGTGTTATTATTACGTGCGGTGTTATTGGGAATTTTAGTAGGGCCGATTCCCTTCATTTTCAATAGCCAACAGCGTTGTTTTATGTTAATACTTATTAGTTACTAGCGGGCCCGGTAGACCTTGTCTCGCCCTGATTAAAAATAAATCCTTGACAAATTATATACCAAAACGTTCCTCATGAATCACTTTATCCGCTGGTGAAACCCGCATGAAAATCCGTTCAGTAGTTTTTGAGTTTATCGCGAACAGACAGACAGACAGGCGCGGTAGGGGACTTTATTTTATACTATGTAATGATTGTTTAAATCGGTACATATACACAAACTTCGAATTTTGTCTTGGTACAGATAGATATACGTGATCGGACAGATATCGCATTCAGTCTTATACTATTATAATTGCAAAACCATAAAAGTTTCGAAATTTATAATGAGATATATATAGCTATAATTTATCTAATACAAATTTTGTTACCGACTCTTCTCTTAAGAAAGCAACACGGTAGCTATGGCAACAGAATTGTTTTTTCATATTTTAAAACTAACGGTGTTATTCTATTTTTCCTCTTCATATGTCTTTGTACATATAATTATTTTATACGTGTGTATGCACCTGAACTTCTCCTAAATTACTGCACCCATTTTGATGAAATGTTTTGTGGGTATTCAAGAATGATTTATTTACAATTGAACCCGGTAGGTAGCGCTGCGATCTGATTAGAAGATTTCTTATTTTCAGGGTAGGAAAACGTCTCCTGTGCCCGCTTGTATGTTACTAATATTAAAGAGTTACATTTAGGACTTTATTACCACATATATACATACTACATACATACCTACTGCTACATACTACAAATATAACAAATATGTAGTACAATGTCTTATTTATCAAAAGTTAACTGAACTACCAATATATTCATAGATTTTATTATAGTAGAATACGGCTTCGATTTCAATAGTCCGATGAAGCTGTTAAGACCTTGCTAGGTCAATAGCGTAGAGAGTTCGAAAAAAAAAGGCTTCGGTTTCATATTTATGTTTAATAGTTTTCTGTGAAAACGATATAAATCTCGGTCTGTCTAGGAGCCCGCAAAAACATCGTTTTCTAGTTCGTTTCGGATATGTTTATCGAAAACAAACAACAGATATTCTTTCGAACACGCCAACTTTCGTGTACGCATACCGTAACCGCAACAAACGTTGGTATTTGATTGTTTTAACCCGAATTTCACGGCAAAACTCTCCTTTGCTCTTGTGACACAAATTTAATTTTTGCAGACACGTACGCTTCACTCGGTTCGTACACTTCAAAGGCCGATATCGTTTACGAAGAATAAATCGACAACATGTTAACACTATTTTACAATTTAAATGGCAAACGGTATCTTTGTATATCTATACATATAATAAGAATGTAAATGTAATGTGTCCGTATTTTTTAGATTTTTGTTAAATCAATTGTTTAACAGGTGTCTTGGAATAAATAATAAGATACATTCCAAACATCTTTAAAAATGTCTGTCTGTTTGTACGCAATACGCATTACTGCTAAAGTATTGCGTTCACGATAAAACCTCACCAAAAAAATCATAAAGAATATCTTCGAGTAACATTAATTTTGGTTTAATTAAAATCGGTTTCCTCTATCAAAAGTTATTGTAATTTGAATGACGGCGCGACTTAAGTACGAGAGAAAAGTTAAATATATGGACTTAGTACATTCAGATGATTCTATTAGTCGCTGTTCTTTTTTATTAGGTTCCACGCGGACAGAGTCGCGGGCACAGCTACTTTTGAATAAAGTATACAGATATGTGAGCGATGAATGTATTAAATACATTTGAGTGATGCAAGTCCTTATTAGCCCGATACTAAGTTATCGTTATCAGATCAGCCTGCAAGATAACCACTGCAAGATCATAGGCCTCTTCCCGAAACAAGGTATGTGCCGCGCCAGCCAACGACGTATTGGCAATGTCCAATCCGGAAAACCCACAGTTGTATATTCTCCCACATACAGTGGTACATTCTCAGGTTAAGGTTTTCCTTCACCGGCGGCCGATAGTGTTGCCGATGGAAATTACCAACTGTACGCGAATTCCGACGAAAATTCACTGTAGTATGCCGGGGGATTGACTTGTAAATAATCGTACTAACTTACCATCCAATGTAGTATCAAATGATTTTTGTTTATTCTACAAATAGTACTTTACTAGTAATACGTATAAGTTAATCTCCATTTATTCCAATTTTCCTGACACTGCATAAAATAAATTAATATTATCATTACAATTTCACTTTTAAACTGCAACAATACAACAACTTTTAAACCTAGTCGATCCTCTGTTTAAAGGTCTTCTACTGAATATCAAGTACACATACTAATAATGTTTAAACGAGTCGGTCTGTGAATCTTTTACATTTCAACAAACTCATAAAATATGTTCTGGTCAAACTGATGGCTACATAAAAATAATCGACATAACGCAAATCGATTGTATAGTAGCAAAGCATTCGCTAAAGAACACGTAGTTAAATCAGCTATAAGTTATAAATCCGTTGACTCCAATCCAATTGGCGAGTCTTAATACTAGAACTTGAGAACCAATTTCCCAAGGCTTAGTGCGTTACCGTCTTCGGTCCCATTTTCTTGTAACATCGGATGACATTGTTATACGTTAGTCTGTAACGTAATTTTCTCTTGTCATTTCATATTTACAATTTACAAAAGCATGTAGTGCTATAATGTTAATTAAAAATAAACTTTTGTAACTATGTTCACTTGATATGTATTACAAAAATTACTACAATTCCCATATGTCTATTTATGATAAAGTGCATAGGTAATTCAGTAAACAAATTGCAATTTGTATTAAACTGGACAGTCGGCTTAAGTAAGACCCGTCAATTACTCTTAAGCCCCGGAGCTCACGAGACGCCACCAGCATCATATTTCGAGTCATGTTCGGGAGATTACGCCTCGACGTAAATCATATTACTCTGATTTTTATTTGGCAAATCACCGCATGTAGCAAAATTACTTTTACTTTTTAACATTGATTTAATAAAGTGAGCCTAAGCTAAAATTTGTTTTAATACTTTCAAAAGTACAAACACAATCGTCATAAACCTAGGTGCAATGACCGGTGCACGAAGCTGTAAGGGGCGACCCGGAGTTAATAACCTTCGATAATAAAATGGACAATAAACCCTTTTGTTTTATTATGCCGTACCCACGTTCACTTTCAAGTGAAAGTGAAATCACCCGACGGTCATTGACACTGTGCTTTAACATAGAAGCGTAGAGGATTACGTATAATTTTTCTAAATAATTAGGTCATATATTAAGCACCTATTTTTTAATTGATTTAGGGCAAGAATCGAGTGCAGGTTATCCTGCATAAATATTGCTACTGTCTAAACTTTCAGTCTGTATATCGAATGAGAATCCATATATAGTTATGTACGACAAAGGATTTGTAATTGTCTGCAAAGCAATTTCACCAACGTGATACGAGGTCTGTCCATTCCTTCCAAGAGAACACCACTACAAGCAAGGCATATTAGAAATATTTAAAGTACATATCACAAATTATGGCATAACTCGAAATATACGTAAATAAGCGTAGACATGTGTCGTCAAGCAATTATTAAATATCTGTTCTTATAAACGTCCGTATTGTAATTTTTTAAAAATTGTAAGTTAACAACCCTACTAGGTATATACCTAAAACTTCTTCTACAAAGACACTACCAATGGCATTAACATAAGTAAATAATAATAACTCAACTGACGATACTAACTAATTACACCTAATCAATTTTATTATCACCTTGTATATTGAACTAAAATATTTGAGAGGAATATTAATAATAACCCAACTCTTGTATCATATTTGGTCGTTAAACAATTTCTCTCAGTAAATTAACGCGTATTATACTGGTTTCATAAATGTGTTTAATGTTATTATAAATTCATGTTAAAAAAAATCAATAACTGCAATTACATATTTGGAAAGATACTTTTTTTTTCTTGAAATATTGGCTTCTAACGCAACTTTAGAAAACCTGGTGGTTTTTCAACTATATTATTTAGAATAACCAACCGTCGCCTTGTATACCGAAAAAGCATCAGTGCCTTCAAGTTTTCTTAACATAGTATGGAAAGCAACCCGATTCCAAACATTGAGATCAAGGGACGAGAGATCTTAAAAATTTATTCTTCGGAATTCTTCTCTGATTTGTTCCCAATACATTCCTTCAATACGTAGTTATGCGGTCGCCAGGACAAGTGATAACAACGCGCTCTCATGAAAATGCTGTGTAAGCAGCATAATTCTCACTGGCGTTCGTGTAACTCGTGGGAACAATTAGTTAACATGTTAATTAAGTACAATAAGGATTTATTCGTTCTAGGCATCTGCTTCTGATCAGAACAATCATTTAAAGTACTATTAAGCGAATCAACTTTTGTAATTAATTTAATAATAAAATAAAAATTATTTTTTTAAATAAAAGTCGCTCCCGTAAACTTGACTACGTTATATCATCAACTTTGTCTCATGTTTAACTACCAAGCAAAGTACGTTTTTCATTACATAGAAAAACTTACTGGGAGCGACGGGCGGAAACAATTTGTTTTTACAAATAAACACATCAGCGAACCGCGGCGTATGAGAAGGCGCATTTTGTAACGTTCTACACCAAATTCCTTTTTCATTCGATCGAAAATTGAAGTGCTGTTTTCAATATTCAAAAGTTCAATGTCTATATCACGTAATTCCATGTCGTTCCATAATCCTGTTCCATATGTAAATGTTAACTTGGTTAAACAGACAGTCTTCTTATTACATTCTATTCTACTCGATACCGGCGATTTCATTTGCTTTTTTTATTATTTTAACAATATATTTTATGTACAAAGCAAAAAACATAATATCGTAATAACAATGTTTAGATAAGAACCAAGTCTCTAAGAAGTAAAAGAAAAAAAATCGAAATATGCATTGTAGTTTTTTAGTGACGGGCGCACTACGGCAGACCTTATTGTAGGTGTTAAAGTCACGTTGAAGCTATTACTGGTTTCAGCATGAATGGGTCGGCTCGCCCGGGGTAGTACCCGATCCAAAGAAACACCCACGTGAAGTAACAGTGCTTGCATAATTGCGCTTCGTTCGATCAGTGATAGCGCCGGATGCCCACCTCCCCCCCCCCCCATTCCTTCAACCACAGGCTGGCAACGCACTTACGACTCCCCTGGTGTTGCTAGTATCCATGAATGGCGGTGATCACTTGACATCAGGTGACCCGCGAATTCGTTTTCCTCCTATGATATTTAAAAAAAAACAGACCTATATCACTTTATTTAATAGATAAACTTGTAAAGGGACCCATTGCAACCTCATAACCAAAACTATACAGTCTATATTGTAGACCTTATGATATAACATAAGCAACAGTTGGGACTTTGTAAGAGAAAGTAACCCGTGACGCAAAACTAAAGCAAAAATTTAGTGTGTAATGCAGATTATGAATGGTGGAACGTAGATTATTTTCAATTTTCGGCTTTGTTTTCAAAAGGCGATAACGCCACGACGCTATCATGTATGCTCAGTTATATTATATCTCACATCAATCCGTATTTATGTTAGCAGGAGCTGGTTCCCGTTCTCACGAAAGCAATGAAGTTAGTTCATGAGAAAATCCAGTGTAATCTTAATAATTTGTTAGCTGTCTTCTATTATAATTCATATAATAAGAATGTAAATCTGATTTATGTAAATATAATTTTTGTTAAACAAAATGTTGCAGGTGTCTAGGAATAAGTCTGTCTGTGTGTATGAACATTACTACTAAAGTCCTGAGTTCTCAATAAAACCTCGCCAAGAAAATCATAAAGCATATTTTCGAGAGTAACTTAGTCTTTGTTTCATTAAAAACGATCCACTCTAACATAAGTTATTGTAATTTGAATGACGGTTCGAGTTAAGTACGAGAGGAGTAGTTATCTTTAACTGATTTGGTTGAACGCGCTAATCTCAGGAAATACTGGTCCTATTTGAAAAAATATTTCAGTGTTATATAGCACATTTATCGAGGAAAGCTATAGGTTATATATCATCACGTTAAGACCGTTAGGACCGGACCACCAATGAAGAATGTTTCAAAATCGGGGTTTTTTTTCTTTTGAGAGATTCCGCTGCGTATTAGCGTTAGCCCAAACTAACTATTCCAAGCGGACAAGTCAAGGACAGAAGCTAGTAATCAATACAATTCTAATTTTGTCATAACTCCTTAACCGGCTTTAAATTACCCGTGCTAAATTTTATCGTTACTGCTTTAGTCCTTATAGATAAGCGAAATAACAAATAACTTGTCTAGGTTTAAATTCTAAAATGTCCTCTATCTGCCCTCGAATTTTGACAGAATCGGTTCAAGCGTTTTGGAGATTAGGCCGGACTGATAACAGACATTTACATTTTATGAATACTAGTGATCGTAGAGTGTTCGCAATTGACCATAACAACAGATAAAAACTTTCTTCTTCAAGTATTTATATATAGGTATCATCTAAATTAGATATTGTAGATTGTAGGCGTAAGGAGCATGAAGTATCACAAGACTCATGAATAAAGGCTTCAACCCATCGATGGTATGAAAAATATCAATTTCCAATGTTTTAATTCACTACAATAAAACTCGTCACTAGCAAAACAAAAAATAACGAAAATCAGTTGAATATATATAGATTGAATAATAAATTAAAATAAGTTATTATAACCTTACCTTAACAGTACCTTAATGTTACAATCATTCTGAACTTTCAATTAAATAATTGCGCTCGTATAACCAGAGTATTGACTAAAACTCGAGGAATATACATATATCGCGATGCAACCAGCCTTTTATAAATGAATATGAGTATATAAATGAATATAGAAAATTATATTCTCCTGCAATAATTATCTAAGAGAATGATAACGTGTTAGTAGTGTATTCGGCATCGATCCAGCGTCGAGCGTATTATTACTTTCTATATTCTCTTTGTTCAAATATCTACGCGTAACATCTTCTTTTTTTTTCAGATTGAACGCTACAGGTACGTTGAGTCACCTAGTAATAAGTTATACCAAAACAAAATATCCTTCACCGTAAAAAAACACTTAAGTTGCCAACTATCGTCACGACCTGTCATACGACGTCGAGGTTTATCGATATAGAATATACTAATATCCATTTTTATATACGTTGGGGTTAGGGGACATTTATAAAAGTATGACGTCATCTTTAAACAGCAGATACGCACTACTGAATATAGTTACTGACAGATTATGCTTAAAGATGTGGGCGATCCACGAAATTGAACTCTGCCCTTTTTTTCAAACTGACTAACCACTGTAGGCCTGATAGACCTTCAAAGCTTCATTGGGCTTAAGCTAAGCGATTACGGCACTTAGCCGAATAGGAACTAGCTCAAGAGTACCAAACTGGCAGAACTTGTTCACCAAAGTGATCTGTTGCCTTGAATGCAATAACACAAACATGTATATAACTTCATATATGTCGCACGAACGAGTACATGCAATTAAATCTATCAGTTTTGGCTAATGCTAACCAACCAAAAAATAAATAAAAATGTCCTTTACAAAACGTGTGTACCCAGCGTGTGGGTACACGGGTCTGGGCATCCCATTGTGGTGTGTATGATGAACTAATGAGGGCAGTGTCGCTGTATCGCGTTAACAGCGTTCTCGAGGGCTCGACTCCGGGGGATCGAACATAGGTTTGATGAGATGTTGAGCAGGGAGGCCGCGACGGGTGTGCGGAAGCGAAGTTAGTCACGCGACTGCAACGGCGTGAGCGAGAACACGTTCTATTTAAAGAGTCAGAACAATACAAATTATGAATCTCCGCTCCCTTTCTGTTACACCTTTTATACGATAAGGCTTAATATTTGTGACAGTATACGAGACATTTGCGCTGACATATAAGTAGGCGCAAAAATAAATTCAATAAAAATATTGAGAAATCCGATAAAGGAAATTCTTTATAACATACATACAAGTGCGTATATGTTCCCGATTCCCGAATATAAAGGGAAACGTAATTCATCCAATTTGAGCGTAAACCCAATTTTCCTACGAGATCAGCAACATCTTTACGACGCATCGCAACTACACGTCACGTATATCAAATAAAACTTCGGCGGTTAAATTTAAATCACATCTAGAGCAGCTTGGAACAATAAAATAAAATTGTTTAGTGCAACTTTCGAGGCGTGTGGAGGGACGCCGCGCTGCGTCGCGTCTTCTGTAAATGCAATTTTCAAGTTGCGCGCTACGTTAATGACATGTATAAAGCCGGGTATGATATTATATCCATTTGCACATGTTATATAGTCATAATTTAGATTTCTGCTCGTGAAATAAAGATTTCTAAGATTCTTGTTGCTTAGGGAAATTTCAAGCGTTGAATGAAATGTTGTCGCAAAGTTGCAATGTTGTCATGTGACGGAATAAATGTCCAGCATATATACTTTTGATCTATTTCTTGTTCGATTTCATCAAAGTAGAAGAAGCTTCTTAAGTCCCTTCACACAGACAACTTTTTTCGTTATTTTAAGCCCGAGATATTTTCTAATATTTTCATTAAAGCGATACGGCGTAAATGACAGAACGTTTTAACCTAAATCAATTGCTCCATGTAATTCACATATTGAACTGAATAAACATTAGTATTATAATGGTCTAAATAGCTTTGAAAATAACTAAATCTTTCTTTTAATCTATGTAAACAAACCTATGTCTTATAATATCTGCAGTTATGTTCCGTGTCGCAAGTTTGCTACGGTTTATTAGCGTAGGTTGCAAACTCTTCAGTGAATTACCTGTAATTAATAGAAACATTGTTATATACATAACAATTAACAATATATATAAACTGTATTTAGAGAAAATATTAGAAATGATGTCGTTACATTTAAAATAAGCTAAACCCAATTTTAAACGTTCATATAACATGTTTAATTTTTTTTTTAAATTTCCACTTTTTATACACCGAGAACGAAGTTCAAATTTTGCCGTCCATAAGGCTTTTTTTATGATCTTTATATTTAACATGTACAAAATTTGAATATCTTGAAAAATAAGGTAAAATATTAGGAACGGCTAAAATTGAATTTAGCTCATTGTGAAAGGTAACAACTCAATTGTCAACCACTTTCAGAGGGTCATTCAAATATCCCGCTACTCGTTGTTGGAACAACATCCCACCACCATGTCGATCCAAAAAAGGTAAACTTAGCTTTGAACTTTAATATAAGCATCATCTATTGCAACTTCAAACTCAGTAATTAAAGTGACATACAATGTATTCACGCAGCTCCCATTATAAGCACTGTTTATTGGTCTGTATCATTTCTTCTAGATTTATACACATTCTGTTTCATCTGTGACGGGTTATGCGTGTCTGTGTTATTTGCTTGCTCTTTTAATTTTATATTAATATATACGGACTGAACGTCCGTTTATCTTCATATTGGCTCCCATTGATAATCACCGCTGCATTACTGCTGAACTGCATATTTTGCTGAATTGATTCGTCAGTTGTTGGAGCGTTTCCTCTTTTCTTTTCATTTTTCAAATGTATAAAAAAAAATTTTTAGTTTGTCTGTGTAATGTAATTTGATTGTATGGTTGTTCCAACAGTATTTCTTTCTTTCTATATAAAAAAGTGAAAATGTTGAAATACAATCTTTAATTGTCGTTTCTTTATCTACAGAAAAATACGCTGAAGTATAGTTTATTTTTTAATAATGAGGATTGAAATTAATCTTATATATGGACAATATAAAATGGCTGCTATGAGTTATACTTAGTAGATAAGCATATATCATAGAGACCTTTTCTCTACGCCTTCTTAAGATATTTTTCTTGTAACGTACGAGTATATCTAAAGACTTAGTTTGTCACTAACTGACCCGTGCAACTGCGTCTGCGCCAGAACAGTTATTACCGGTTTTAATTGCATTTTTAAACGCAAAAAAATTTAAATTTTTTAACACCCGATTGCAGAGACACTTACCATTTCCAATTGTGAATCCAAACTATCCACGGACTCAGTCAAACATATACCCAGTTGATATGTGAGAAATCTTTTTAAAATAAGCCTAGAACGTGTTCACAGCATCACCTAGCAGGACCATGTACAGATTTGGCCTTGTTACAGTTTTATTATAGTATAGATTAGTAATGTAATGTAAGCGTCAGGAAATTATTATTCTCGACTTCATTACAATATATCGACTTTGCTTTCATCAAATACTATATGCGTATATAAATTGTCCAAACGATAGTGAAAATCATATTAAATTTCGTTATCTCAAAAAATCTGAGCATACACACAGAAAGACACGGGTAATTAGTTTATTTTTTCCCACTTAATAATTTGATACCTACAGATTTTATAAATAAATTTCCTTTACAAAATAATATAAGTTATGTCTCTATTTATGAATATATTATGTAATATAAAAATTAGTTCATAGTTTTTCCTTAAATTATAAATGTTTAAAACAATCTAGAAATGAACAACATGATAAAGTTTGAAAATGTTAATATAATACGTAACAAATAGGTGAAACTTTCGAAATACACATTTTCATTCAGTGTTTCCAGAACCATGTTTTAATTAGTAAATTTATAATGTTCACTAAATACAATGGAACTAATTTCAGTAAAAAGTTATGTATTTATTCCACTCGAGGGAGATTTTAAACTGAAGAACTCTGTATAACAACTAACAACAAATCGTAGATCATTTAATTGCATATTAACTTGCAATATTTTAAAAACTGTTACAAAGAAGAATATCCTTACCACGTCATCTACTGTGTTGCTATTATGTTATTTCTCTCTCTCATTTTCATAATAAAACGGTCAAACGACATTTTTTAATATTTTTTTTTAGTATTTTTGTTCCTGTGCGTTATTATTGAAGTAAACAAAAACAATCATGTTTCTCTAGGTAGTTAACTTCGGGAGCACTTGGGTTGACTTTTTAAAAACTACAGTCGATATTAGACAATTTATTAATAGTTATGTCGATTCTAGACATTTATTATAATATAACTTAAAAACTATTATAGTCGATTTTAGACTTCCTAACCTAACGAGTACATTCTATGAGAGTCGATTCTAGACTAACTATCCTAATTTCTTATTCTAAATCATTCCTTATTCTAACAATGTTATAAATGCTGACCTAGCGTCTACCTCACATCCCGTACGGGGAACGCTAGGCAAGCTTAAAGTAATTTAGGCACGTGTAGAGGATCTATGGGAATATAAGTCCTCCCGCCTTAGATCGAAGTTATCGGAAAAACTTCTGAGAACTTCGATTTTACATTAACAGTGGACGCGGATTACATTGTTCTGTGGAAACGGGTTGCTGTTCCATGGTTGGAAGAGGAATCCGTTTCTTACGGTATTTCTTTACAATTGGTGTTAGCTTATAGGTAATCATAAGTATAATTAACATAATTACAATTACGTAGAGCACTATGGTAGAGGCACTGACACTATTTCTTTGCACTGTATTACTTTCACTTTGAACACTTTTCTTCAAAATATAGTTTAAACGGTGTATGTCGTCCAGGGGGACCCCTTTTAGGTTTATGGGTTCATCTCCTGCAACGATGAAGCGTCGATGAAGCGTCGTTCTTTTTCTTGAGACTGGGTAGATTTATTACAGGTATGTGCTTATATGCTGTACTCAGTGAATGGTAGCGTTGTGCATGGATTTGCAACCCGCCTATGGATGCATTACATTCTTCATGAATAGTTATTATATAAGTGCCACGTAACTGTTCGCGTGTGACATCATTACCACAAACGCAAGTCAGTATACTAGTGTGTTCCGCAAAGATGATCCAATTGTTTTCAGTAATTTTCTGAAGTTTTATATTTCTGGGTATACTTGCCGTGGGTAACATAGTGACAGGTTTTGTCGGTACCTCAATAGTTGTTCAATGCAAGTTTCCTCGGTGTATTGTATAGCATCATTCTCTGAGCACAAATACTATTCGTTTGTAATTTCCTTGCATGGTGACGAAATCGGATAATACTTTTCACCTTCTACAAGTAGGTACGGAAAGTCAGGAACTATTACGAATGTATGGTTATCTGGATCATGGAATATAGGTAAGGAATACAATTTAAAGTATGTACATGAGCTTATCAACTAATGGTATATCTATAATAAATCTTACTTCACAAAGCTTACTATGAATAGTTCTAAAATTATTAATGAAAAATAATATAAAATTCACCAATTAAGTATAAGTATAGAAAATGTAGTTCGTCGAAAAACTTTGAATAATGACTTCAAGTCGTTTTAGACGCTCGTTCATTATCTCAATATTAGTATTCATAATATCGGTTGCTAGGAATGATAAACTTTGCTTAACCGGTAATATGCCCGAATTATTGCTAATTTACTGAACCTGAAGGCCCTGGCTGAGGGGAACCTGGTTTAGATGAGGTTGGATAATGGACGTCCATATCAACAGGAGTATGCATCACCTGTGAAGGGCGTTTGATATTTTTAATTGGTCCTTTGGTATCCCTACCTTTTACCCTAATGGGGACGACATTATGCGTGATAGGGCCAGTTATCGTAGCCTTTTGATATTTAGACTTGTCTTTAGATTGTCTTTTATTTACTGCTTTAACGAAAACTGTTTCTCCTATCTTTAATTTGGGTTCATTCTCACCTCTTCTCTTTTCCCTAATCTTTTCCTTGATATTCGCCATCTTTTCCGCTAGGAATTTATATAACACTTGAGTTCTTTTTCTATGATCTTTAACTAACTGTTGCTTATATACCTTCTCAAATTCTATGTCGAACGTGGAATTCAATTCGGTATGACCAAAAGCAACTTCGAACGGAGAGAGATCGGTAGTACTGTGGAGGGTGTTATTGTATGCCATTACCGCATATGTCATTAACGTTGCGGCATCCGTGTACTTTCGTTCGTATTTCGCAAGCCGATAAATTTCTATAATTGTTGAATGAAAACGTTCGATTAACCCCATAGAGTTAGGATTATTCGGCGTACCTATGTGTAATTTAATTTTGTACAAATTCGTTAATTCTTTTAATAGCTCATTGTTAAATTCAGTTCCGGGATCACAACTTATCTTTTGAGGAACACCATAAAATGAAAAATATTTAATAAGTGCTCGAACTACCTCGGGTGTTGTTCGCGATGGTACTTCGATAGCCTGTCCTATTTTACTAAATGCGTCAATTAATGTCAAGTAATATTTTGATTCTATGGAAAAGATATCTATAAATATTTCTTGGAATGGCGCGCTTTGAGTTTGTGTTAATTGTAGCGATGGTTTTATCGGTTTGCGGTCGTATTTAGATGTTTTACATTCTTCGCACGAATTGATAATAGCAGAGACTATTTCTCTCATATTTGCCCAATAGTAATTTCGCCGGATTCGTTTGATGGTTTCTGTAATTCCGCGATGGCACGTTTTGCCTTGATGTAATTTTTCGACTATAGCCTTTTGTTCGCCTTCCTCATCTACATAAATCACACGTTCAGTACATTCGTAAAAGTTTACATAGCCTTTCTTAAATAATTCTAATATAACGTTACTGAATTCGCGCCTGTGTTCGGGATTTTCGAAATAAATGAAGTATTTAATTTTTGGTTTAATGTATTTCTTAAGGAAATCTTTGATCAAATTTGGTTTTCCGGTAGGTAAAAAGACTTCTAATACCTTTTGATTGTCTCTGGATAAGTTTTTAATATTATATTCATTACGGAACCAACTAAATACTAATATTTGGTTAGGCTTGGTATCAACAGCCTCGTGTAATATGGGTATACCCGTAAATTCCATATCTTTTGCGGAATGTATTGTGTGTGTAGAGTCTGTCTCTGTCCTAATCGGGTATTCGGGTTGTTCGTCAAGTATAATAGTGTCTGGTAATGATATAGGGCTAGCTGTCATAGTTCGTTCTGAGTCTGATATAGTTATCGTTTTTGAGTCATCGGTAGTTCGTCTTCTGGATAGTATTTTAGCCCTGTCTTCTATTTCTTGTAAGTGTTTCTGTATTTGTCTGTCTTTGTCGTCAACATTAACTATAAGAGACACGTTATCATCTGTTTTGCCAGTACCTAATGCGTTAATTTTTATTCGTGACAAAGCGTCAGCGTTCACGTTTTGTTTGCCACTTTTGTGAATTATACCAAAGTTATATTCTTGCAAGCGTAGACGCCAGCGTGTTAGTTTACTGTTAGGTTCTTTAAGGTGATACAACCAGACGAGGGGTTTATGGTCGGTAATAATGTCAAATTTATGTCCAAACAAATAGGGTCTAAAATGTTTTGTGGCCCAAATTATGGCTAATAACTCTCGTTCGATTGTACTGTACCTTTTCTCTGTTTCGAATAAGGTACGACTAGCGTAAGCGATAGGTCTGTCGCTACCAATCGGACCTTGTGATAACACTGCACCTATGGCAACTTCGGAGGCATCTGTAGTTAATAGGAATGGTTTTGTCATGTCAGGATATTGCAGGATGGGGGCATTAATTAGTAGTTCTTTGCATTTTTCGAATGCTTCTATATATTTTTGATTAATTTTTACCTTTCTTCCTTTCTTTAAGCAGTTTGACAATGGTTGTGTGATTTTGGAAAAGTCTTTTATGAAACGTCTGTAGTATCCTATAAATCCTAGAAATCTTTTAATGTCTGTTTGTGTCTGTGGTATGGGATATTTTAGTACTGCGTCTATTTTATCGTTGTTTGGTCGTAATCCGTCTTGTGTTAGTGTGTGTCCTAAATATTGCACTTCCTTTCTCAAAAATTCTGATTTATCTAATTGGACCTTTAAGTTCGTCTCTCTGAGTCTATCAAAAACTGCACGTAGCTTCTGGAGGTGCTCCTGAAGCCCATTTGAACAAATAATTATGTCATCTAAGTAAACAAGGCAATGCAAACCTTGTAAGCCTCTTAGTACGTTATCCATGGTACGTTGAAATGTCGCCGGAGCTGTTTTTAAGCCAAACGGCATCCGAAGGAATTCGTAGTGTCCATTCTGCGTAGAGAACGCAGTTTTCTCTCTGTCGGACTGCGAGATTTCAATTTGATGGTAGCCTGAGGCTAGATCTAATGTGGTAAAATAATTACTTTTCCCTAATTTGTCAAATAAATCACAAATATTTGGAATAGGATATCTATCATCTATTGTAATTTCGTTAAGTCGCCTATAATCTACTACCATTCTAAATTTAGCCTGACCCGAAGCGTCTGCCTTTTTAGGAACTAAATGGACAGGAGCGCTCCAAGGTGAGTGTGATTCCTGAATAACATTGTCTTTAAGTAATTTTTGTACTTGTTGTTTGATTACTTCAGCTTGTGCTGGTGCCTGTCTGTATGGTTTAATGTAAATCGGATCTTCGTTAGTTGTGCGTATATTATGTTTAACTTGATTTGTAAAGCTAAGGGGTATTTCTTCACAATAAAATATGTCTTTATAGTCTGTACATAGTCTGCGTATAGAGTCACGTTCCTCCTCGTTAAGGTGGTCAAGTCGTAGTTTTGTCAAATTATCGGTCAACAAAGAGTCAACTTCCATGTTCGTCAAGTCAGTTGTGTGATTAACTTCACATATGTCTGAAGTAAATTCGGTAGTTTTAAATGGTGCTGTTACGTATAGTGTAAGATCGTAGTCATTGGTATTCTGTATGACTGTTGTCGCAAAATAATTATGACATCTAACTATTGCTGCGGGCATGCGCACTCCATCATGAAATTTTTTAAAGTTAAGAATAGCTTCTCCGTCTTTCTTATCTACTGGTAAGTTAACGCGATGCTCTGAGCGAGCCTCGAGTTTATATACATATTCGTTTTGATACCTTATTGGGATTTCCGTTCCGTTAGTTCTTAGAACTTTATCCTTTAAACATATATTTGCGTTTAATCGCGACATAAGATCCCAACCTATTACACCGTCATATTTTTTATCCACATCGTAAATATAGTATTTATGAAAACCGGGTTTATTAAAAATTGAGAATAGTGGAATATTTATTACTTGATCGTGGTTACTCGATGCATGTGTACTAGTCACTATAAATGGTTCATATGATTTATGTTGAGGATAAAATTGTTCTGCCTTATGTGTACTTATGAAAGAACGTGTACTGCCGGAGTCTAACATGAATTTACCATCTATATCAGGGATATATATGTAAGGGAGTTTAAGAGAGCTATCGTAATTTACCTGTATTATCTCGGTACCTTGTGTGTTATATCCATGTGAAAATTTTGAGTCTTCTTCTCTTCATTACCATCAGTAATAGGAAGAGGTGTTGTGTCCTGTGACGGATCTTCGTAATAACTGTCGTACGGGTCGGTAGAATATTGATACTCTTCATATTCGCATGCATTGTTATATACATCATTATAGTGAGGGTCGAACTCACCTTCGTCGTTAGTGTAGATTTCGTTAACGGGTAATTTAACCGGTGCGGTACGCATGGTGACGTCATTTGAATATTGAGGCTTAGGTCTTTGGGGTTGTGGTGGTTTATACCCAAACTGACCAGCTTGCGGACGAAACCCAAACTGTGTGTTATTATTAGCAGGTACCTGGGGTGGTTTGTACCCAAACTGTCCTGCTTGAGGTCGGAACCCAAATTGTTGAGGTGGTCGATAACCAAATTGTTGTGGTTGTGGTGGTCGGTAACCGAATTGTTGCGGTTGTGGTGGTCGGTAACCGAATTGTCCTATTTGAGGGCGGAATCCGAATTGCTGCTGTGACTTATTAGTAAATGGAGGCTGAGCTAAATTATTACTCACCTGCTTAGTGTGGTCTGCCATTGGATTTCTGAAGGATTGTGGTGGAGAAGACCTAAATAGTAATTGTTGTGGTGGGGGTTGTGAGCGGTGTTGAAGCATTTTTGATCGTAAATTATATTGCTCCTGGAAATTCACTTCCTCTAGAACATGCGACAAAGCATCCTCTAGGGTTTGAGGGTTTTTGAGCCTAATTAGTCGTACAATGTGTTCCGGTAAATTATAAAGAAATATGTTTAATGAGGTATTATTATAAATTATCTTTTTCGCGTCAATTACTTGTTTCGAACTTCCTTGGTTAACTTTAGACAATAGAATGGCTCGAACATCCTGTATGCGGCTACAGAAATCTAAATACGTTTCGTTACTTTTAATTTTTAAAGTTTCCAATTCGATGGCAACACATTCCTCACTACGCGGATCTCCAAAATGTTGGATTAGTAATTCTTTTAGTTGTATCCATGTCTCATCTATATCACCCCTTTCACTGATTAACTCAGCTGCCTTGCCTGTTAATTTACTAGTAATAAACTGCATGAGAAATTCGTTACGGTCGGAGGCTCCTTGAAACTTTTGAATAACAAATTCACATTTTCTAATGAATAAACTAAGTAGTTTTGTGTCTCCATTAAATTCCGGAATTAAATTTAAAATATCTTTAGGTGGTAATAGCGAACTTCGCGTTTGAACAGGTGACGGGGCAGGCCTAGGCACGGGTGAGGCTTGTATCGCTGCGCCAGGATTTTGCGCGTAAGCGTTATCGAGAGCCATGGTAGACGAGATATGGCACGGACTGACGATATAAAATTACAATTTATAAAACTTAAATGTAACTTAACAACTTAATTAATATATCACTAAATTTATTGTGGATTTTGACACAGTTTATAATAAAATATAATAATTCAATAATGATTTTAATTATTGATTGTATTTATATAAAGTAAAATTAAATGTAATTCAATAATGATTTTAATTATTGAAATTAATTATAATAAGTAAAATTAAGTCAATAATGATTTTAATTATTGAATTTAATTATAAGTAAAATTGAGTCAATAATGATTTTAATTATTGACAGTACTTATACAACTAATTAAATTTCTAAACGTGATTTTAACAATTAGAAATTTTATGAAGAGGGATTTAGGAGAGGAAGTAGAAGGTTACTACTCACTTTCCGATTTTCTTCATAGTTGTCTCCTCGAACAGTCAACTTATTTCTTTGGTTCGTGGGATTGTCCGGTACTCGCGACGTGTATTATTTTGAAAAACACTTATTTCGCGGTAGCACAAACAATCCTACCGGCTGCGCCAGTTAACTTCGGGAGCACTTGGGTTGACTTTTTAAAAACTACAGTCGATATTAGACAATTTATTAATAGTTATGTCGATTCTAGACATTTATTATAATATAACTTAAAAACTATTATAGTCGATTTTAGACTTCCTAACCTAACGAGTACATTCTATGAGAGTCGATTCTAGACTAACTATCCTAATTTCTTATTCTAAATCATTCCTTATTCTAACAATGTTATAAATGCTAACCTAGCGTCTACCTCACATCCCGTACGGGGAACGCTAGGCAAGCTTAAAGTAATTTAGGCACGTGTAGAGGATCTATGGGAATATAAGTAGGTCGTCAACACCACAGTATTACCCTCAGTGTTCCAGTTGTCCATAGGCGACGGTAACCATTTACCATCAGGTAGACTGTCCACCTGTGTGCTGTTGTATGCCATAAAAATGTATTTCCCTAGCATTCATATGAAATAACATGAATATTTTAGTTTGTAGGTGGTAGAGCCACACTGAAGCTGTTACTGGTTTCAGCATGAATGTGTCGGCTCGCCCGGGGTACTACCAGTCGACCTACAGACACACCGACGTAGTGCTTCCATTGTTGTGTTTCGTTCGGTCAGTGAGAGCGCCGGAAGCACCCCTCTCCTTCCCTCCCCCCCCCCTGATGTTGCTAATGTCTATTGAGGACGGTGATCACTTAACATCAGATGACCCGCCTGTTCGTTTGCCTCCTATGATATAAATATATATATATATATATATTTCTTCGCTAGTCTCTTGTATATATAAATAAACAACAATTTTGGAATTTATATGTAAACGCATCACTCCAGACCGGCTTCGCCTATTTGACTAGTTATTGATATTATATTTGTAACTGTCAGGACATTGTATGAAAGAGAATATTAAAAATAAATTGTGAGGGGTCATGGGACGCCTGGCTGATGTGAAACATCGAAATTATTTTGTACAGTTAAAATAAAATATTAAGTTTTGTTTTAACATAAAGATGACTATTTATGTAATAAGCATTTACATTAATTTAATATAAAAATTTCAAATTCAAAATGTGTGGCGACGCGTCGCCACGCTGACAGTCGGTCTAATCCGTCGCTATAGATGTTTCACATCAAAGCCCTAAGGAAAAGTGAAAAATTTGGGTTAAAGAAATGAGTGAGTATAAGAGAAGACAGTAGTGAAACTTTCAGAAATATTGACAAAATTAATCGATTGACGTTAAGTTGTTCAGTTCTCATTTGATTTGATTTCACTGTCGTACTACAAAGGAAGGATTTGGTCTCGTTTTCTTCATTAGAATAACCCGTGCGAAGCCCAGGCGAGCAAGTAGATATATATAAAACTAGCGGGCCCGGCGGACGTTGCCCCGTACATGTAAACGTGTGTGAATCCTACAATTTTAATTGTATGATTCACAAACGAATCAATATATATATGAATAGCTAGGAATAGTTTAGCTAAGTCAGAACCGGAATATCGGTAACAGCCCATTTTTTTTTTGTACGTGGGGATATCCCTTATGGATACGCCACCCTCCCGGGGGAGAGGGTGGGCTATGTCCGACTCGCACGGACTAAAACCCCACGGTGTACCGACCGACCGTATTGTTGAGGCGGCAAGGGATCGATCTATGCTTCTCCCCTTGGAGAGCCGCCCCAACGGTCCGCCCGGTGGAAGATGACCGTCGGGCTCCTGCCTATAGAGAGGCAACCGGGTACACACCGGCTGCCCTCCCTCGTCCGCCGAACCCGTGCAATGAGGAGATGGGCCGGGGGCACCGAGGGCATCAGCCCACACTGGTGCCCCGTAGGCGGCCATGCCATCGTCCGCACGACTCCCATATAGAGTCGGCAACAACCAGCACTCGGCCCTCCTATGTTGGGAAGCAGCCGGCCGAGTGCCACCGCCGCCCCAACAATTCGCGGTCCGAGCCCCGCAAAATGGGGCTCGAACTGCCAGCGCCCGTCCAGGGTGAGGCCCAGGTACTTCATCTGGGTCCCCACCCCGATCCGTGCGCCCTCCACCATAATGTGGGCCCCAGGTGGTGGCCCTCGCCGAGGCCCGTGGAAAAGTAGGGCCTCGGTCTTCTCGAGGGCCACCCTGAGGCCCAACCTCCTTATGCACCTGACCACGAGGGTTGTGGCCATCGTGGCCAGGCGCACTAGTTCCTGCCAATCCCCCCCGGGCTACGACTAGGTTGTCGTCCGCGTAACAGATGAGGCGCGCTCCATATGGGAGCGCGCTGCGGAGCACCCAGTCGTAGCCCAAGTTCCACATGAGTGGCCCCAATGCCGACCCCTGTGGAACCCCTCTCTTCGTCGTCCGTCGGATCATCCGCCCGTCGCCGTCCACATAGGCGACCTCCCTATCTTCGAGGTACGCCTCCAACAGCCGCCGCAGATACGGAGGCACTCCGAAATAACGGAGCGCATCCCGTATAACCCCGTGCGGCAGGCTGTTGAAGGCGTTGGCGATGTCAAGGGACACCGCCAAAACCCTCTCCCCCTGGGAGGTCACCTCTGTGGACAGCGACTTCAGGAGGCACAGGGCGTCTATCGTAGAACGCTCTGTCCGGAAGCCGAACTGCGCGTCCGCTAGATTAGGCCCCACTCCCTCCAGGTGCTGGACGACCCGGGAGGAGACAATCCGCTCCAAGGCCTTCTCGGCGTCGTCCAGGAGGACGAGGGGCCGGTATGCAGACGCGCAGTCCGGAGGGCGGCCCTCCTTCACCAATAGGCAGAGCCGCCCGAGCTTCGGTAACAGCCCAAGCCGAGGTGTGCCGAGCACCCTTAAGCTAGTTGCCTAAATAAAACGGCTGAGTGCCTTAAGCGCTCGCCTTAGTAGTCCGGTGAAGCTGTAAAAACCTTGTCAGGTCAATAGCGTAGTCAGTTCGAAAAAAAAGGACGTTGTCCGAAAAAAACAAATGATATACTTAATCCTTCCTGATGAATCACCTTATCGACCGGTGAAAACGGCATGAAGATCCGTTCAGTAGTTTTTAAGTTTATCGCGAACAGACAAACGGATAGAAAGACGTGACAGAGGACTTTGTTTTATACTATGTAATAATAGCAAAACTAAGTAACAATCTAAATCATTTTATATGGAACGTTAATAAAATGAAAATGGTTTTAAACAAAATTACAAAAGTAGAAAAACATTTGACAAATTTAATTATCTCACTCACTAAAACACTCACTCCTATTCATACATCTTATACATTGTTTCGTTAAGATGATTACTTCAATATAATTTTGGGGAGCGGGTATTCCTTAATGGAATGACTTTGAAATATAACGTAATTCATTGTTTACATTGAATACAGGGGGAAATATTCTAATATAATAAAGAAGCAATATGTAAAATAACATAGCTGATACCCGCGACTTCGTCTGCGTCGTTTTTTTTTTCTCGAACTGACTGTGCTATTGACTTGGCAAGGTCTTTACAGATTCACCGGACTGCTGCGTCGTTTATTATATTTACAATTACATTTTATGTACAGAAAAAAAACAAAAGTACCACACCGCTTGTCTCACTTCTCTATTCTATAAAAATTTAATAACTTTATTTTAATCTAGGTCTACGCGTGACTCCCGTCCGCGTGGATCCTAATGTAAAATAAATAATAGTTTAAACAAACTAAAAAAACACGCTTTCATATAAAATCCAACTAAAAAACAGCAAATAAAATTTAATAAATTTGGATTAAGAATAGTGTAAATTAGAAATAAATGTATATTTTTGTAAAAAGTGACAAAAAAATGATAAAAATACTGATATCTGGAGGTGCTGATATTAAAAGTGACGCATCGCATGTTTTTAGTTAAAAAAAAATTAACTTTTTTTTTCGGATTATTGCATTGTCATCAACCTTTGACAGGTGTGCAAAGTGCAAAAGTGCAAAAGTGCAAAGTTAAATCTGATCGTTCAAAGTAGGACAAAATCGAGCTCAAAGGGGTCGGTTACAAACAAACATACATGCAAACATACAGGTGAAGCTAATAAAAGCGTGATAAAAACAGCGACTAATAAAATCATCTGAATGTATTAAGTCCATTTACTTATCTATTTTTCTCTCGTACTTAAGTCGCATCGTCATTAAAATTACAATAACTTTTGATAGAGTGAAGCGATTTTAATGAAACCAAGAATAAATGTTACTCGAGGGTATGCTTTATGACGTTCTATGGGTGAAGTTGAAGTTTTATCGTGAACGCGGCACTTTAGCAGTGATGCGTATTCAAGCAAACAGACATTTCTAAAAATGTTTGAAATGTATTTTATTACGTATTCCAAAATACCTGCAACATTTTTTTTTTCACAAAAATCAAAGAAGCATAAAATCTAAAAAGCAGAAATTGAAGATTTCATGGTTTTCCTTTCAATAAATTTACCAAGTATGTTATAGAGATTTCATCCTTGTGATTGACCCAAACGATCGATGCAATAAAATTACAGGGTGTAATTTGTACAAATTTTAGTCGGTTCGACTCCCGGGTGAAGCAAGAGAATTTTCGAAAATCTTTGAATGCAGTTTTATTTCTTTTCAAAAATGAAGAACTGTTTCTTTGGAGTAAAATTTGCTATACGTATCTATTATTTAGAGTACTTTCCCTCCAGGTGGCATTAAAAAATTCCAACCTGTATATAAATGAAGCTTTCACTATAATCTTTTTCTATATAAGGACGAAATATCTAAGAAGTAGAAGAAAAACGGCTGGACCTATTTTAATGGGAATTTTACTGGCAGATAGACGAAATAATAGCGGTTGACATATTCTATTTTATCTGTACGCGGTTTCGTCCACATTGCTATTTCCAAAATGGTTAGAACGATTTTCACGGGGTGTTCACTGGTAGATAGCAGACCTCATAAAAAGTAATTTAGGTTTTTTATTCGCCTTCGGCCGCAGTGCAATATCCGTAATGCTTAAACTGATTTTCACGGGGCTTTCATTGGCAGATAACTCACCTTATAAGAAGTAACTTAGACTATTTTATTTTGTTACTCAAGACTTCGTCCGCAATATTCTACTATCTCCTAATCGGTTGGACCGATTTTCACGGGACTTTTACGGGCAGATAACTAGCGAGATCGGAAGACGTTATCCTGCCCCGATAATAAAAAGAAAATCTTGAAAAATTATACTTAAACCTTCCCCATGAATCATTCTATCTACTGGTGAAAACGGCATGAAAATCCAATCTGTAGTTTTTGACTTTATCACGAACAGATAAACAGACAGACCAGAGGACTTTGATTTTAACCGACTCCGAAAAAGGAGGAAGTTACTATGTTCGGTTGTATGTTTTTTTTTTATGTATGTAATTGATATTTTCGTCAATTGTGAACCGATTTTAATGATTCTTTTTTTATTTGAATTGGTACACTATGTAGTGATGAACTGCTGTCTGTGCATTCGTCCGTGTGAAATTGATCAAAAATATGTTACAACGGCGTGACACGTGTGCTGTACTGGACTCCAAGAATAAATATACATAATTGAAAGTCATATATTTGTGTGTAATATTAATTATATCATCTTTTTGGTCAATTTGGCGGCCATATTGTTTTAGTTACTGCGTTTGCGTCTACATAACTCAGTGATTATAGCAATGTATAAAAATAACTTAAGTATATCGACAATATAGGCATATTATATCTATATAATAAAAGATTTAAGACATATTGTTCGATAATGTATAACATAAAATTTTCATTACTTTCTTATATAGTGTTAGTGAGCACTGACTGTGATATGTAGTAGGTTGAAGCTCCAGGTATGTTGCTGATGACAAATACCACCCCATTCGATATAATATTAGTATTCATATATCTAATGTACACGTTGCATGTTACAGTAGATGGCGTGCGTGTCGTAGCTACAAATGTTTTTGTAAAAGCATTTCTGTAATGTACACACCTACTTACAATTTTACATTTCTTTAATACATTTAAAAAAAATGCGTGCGGAGCCGCGGGGCACAGCTAGTAATAATATAAAAATATAGACAAAATAAAAAAAAAAATTTTTTGGTCATTTGTAGACATTCATCAAAAAGTTGTTATTTTAATTGTACATACACAAACTTTATTTTTATAATACGTAATAGATTACAAATAAAAAATTGGAAATAAAACTAAAATAGAATCAACTTTTTGAATAGGAAAACAAAATAAACTTTGAAAATGTTTGCGATAGAAGCTTACCACGTTACCATGGCAACGTATATAATAACTAACGCTAACGAAATCTCTCAAAAAGAAAAAAGTGCCCGATTTTGAAATATTCTTCATTGGTGTTCCGCTCCTATTAGTCTTAGCGTGATGATATATAAGCTAAAGCCTTCCTCGATAAATGTGCTATCTAAAACCGAAAGATTTTCTCAAATCGGACTGGTAGTTCCTAAGATTAGCGCGTTCAACCAAACAAACAAACAAACTCTTCAGCTTTAGTATAGGTAGGTATAAGAAGATAGTAAGGACCTACTTGTGTATTTCCATGTTTTCTCTAAGATAAGATAACCAGAAATATATAATTCGTTACTTACCATGAAAACTACTAAGACCAAACTTTATGTATCAGTCAGTTACTTTTACAGTCAGAGATAAATTGATGCAATAGCATGTTATATTACGGGTAGAACATACGTCGGCAATGAATCATACGTAAAAAGCATTGATGTTAGCTGCGTTCTTAAATCATTTCCCCCCACTATTGGAAGCCTTCCCTGTACGTTCACGTATAGGCCATAACTCAACGAATGGACCTAATGGGTTGAAAGATGAATAACTTTTTTAAGGGTGTAAACATTGAGATACTGTTTACTACTAATAGGGGTGACGTCATGATTTTTTTGTTCTTAGCTCATTTTATAGAACTCTAGCTTTTGTACGCTGCGTCGCTTGTTTTAATATAAATTTCCAAAATAGAATAGAGCTGATGTTACTCGCTGAAAATGTTGCTTTTGTCAGGTGAAAGAATATTTACAATGGGTTAAGTTTTTATTTTTTGAGATTTTCCATTACAAACAAACAATCAAATCTTTTCTCTTTATAATAGTGGTACACTGAACAAACAAAGGCAAAAAAGAATGTTGCCGCATTCGGTTGGTTGATCACCAGTCATCGCCAAACTTTTTGACCGCTCTGAACATAGTTGCGCAGAACACAAATTTAAGCTTATACCTAAATTATACGTATTATATTAGGTGTCTAATATTTCGACAACTTAAGGATAAATAGATACCAATTTTAGATTCTTTTAATAATATCTTAACTTTGTTTTTTATTAACCTCTTGAATATATCAAATTCAAGCGCGAACTTAGGCCTGTTTCAGAGTGCAAGCGGGTGGCGGCTGATCGCGTGAGTGCGTGTAGTTCACCTGCACTCTGAAACAGGTCATACGGTTATATTGCAAGCGGACAAAAACATAGACGAGGACTGTATATAAACTAAAATATTTCCAATAGCTCTCCACGCGCCATCTGATCTACAACTTTAGTAATTAAGATATCAATTAAATAGATCAATTCTTAATACGTCGTAAGTATTACTTTCAGCTACGCACGTGTGCTATTATTATTTTTTTAATTAATATTTTAGCTATATTTATTTATTATCAATAATATTGTGTATCTACGCTTACTAATTTTTATTACGTTCGGTTGAACGCTACAGAAATTGATTTGCTGCAGCGACATCTTGAGGTATAGTGCTAACTATTATGGTCAAAGGTATATATATAGGTATATACTATTCGTCCATAGGTGGAAATTCGACCAAAATTCATCATTTAAAAAAATCCATTCTTTTTTAAATTGGGGTTTCTTGACAAAATTGTAGATTAAATTAGTAGATGTAGTGATTTTGAGTACAGACTATGAATAAAGGTATCGATTCGTCCATGGTATGGAAAACAACGAAATTAAATATATAATATACTAGATGTGCCCGCGACACCGTCCGCATGAAACCCAATGTAAAAAAACAGTGATTAATAAAGTCATCTCAATGTATTAAGTTTATTCTCGTACTTACGCTGCGTCGTCATTAAAATTGTAATAACTTTTGATAGAGTGGACCGATTTTAATGAAACAAAAACTAAGTCATTCTCGAAGATATGCTTTATGATTTTCTTGATGTAGTTTTATTGTGAACAAAGTACTTTAGCAGTGATGCATGTTCATACAAACAGACAGACAGATAGACAGACAGACAGACATTTCTAAAAATGATTAAAATGTATATTGTTACTTATTCTTGGACACTTGCAACAATTTTTTTCACGAAATGAGGAATGAATGATGATAACATTAAACCTCGCTAATAAAACAAAAGAAAATCGGTTGAAGCTGATTATTTACGTTGTTGCGTTCATAAAAAGAGTTTCAGCCGTTTTGTCTTCACATATTTAAAGATAGATAAGTAATTAAACTGCAAAATACTGATGAAATGTGACTTGATCTAATCACCACGCTTTTATTATACGTCTACATATAATTTATTAATTTATGTATCGAAATATAGTTTAATATACATCATCCTTCTTAATTTTGTTATTCATAGAAAAGACGACGTGTATAAGTACATATTTCGATATATAAATCCGTTGTTACACTAAAAGAACAAACAGACTGTGAAGAGTATAAAATTATTTATGCACAGATTCTATCGACACTTGATCCGAAAGCTTTACAATACCTACACACGGCATGTAATTTACACAGTGCTTGTTAATCCTGGTTTATGTTCGCATTTGAGTTATCCAGTTTATTGATTTATTGCATGTTGATTGGTCTATATGACAATATTTAGCTTCGGACTTGGTATTAAGGCATTGTAATTATAATGATCCATCTGTACTGAACTTGTTTGATACATCCACATACTTAGTGACTGTAGGCTTGGACAACTGAAATCTGCAGCAGAATAACCTTTAAAAAAGTTTAATTTAAGTAAGCGATAATGACTATTTTATGCCTAATTATTGTGTATGTATATTTGAGATAGATAAACTTCAACAACGTATCATCAATACCATCTTTTATGCTATTCTTTCTATAGTAACTCAATACTAGATGGCGTTGCAACACAGTATATGTATCGTTAAATCAAACAATAACATTAATATGCATATTTGAGCACAAACAATAATTACACTAAAATCCATTCTACTATGGCTCAACTTACATACCTACCTTACATACCTACATACCTACCTACATAAAGGTATACCTACATACCTTTATCCCACCTAAGTAAGGTCGGCACGGCACGTTTTCCTTTTCTACTCTGAACTGTCAGATGTCATCTTAGTATTGACACCTTTTATACACATCATTTTTGGCACAATCAATCCATACCATTTTCGGTCTTCCTCTACTCCTATATCCGACCACCTTCCTACCCAAAACTTTTCTAGTTACATGGCTCTCATCTCTTCTCATATTATATCCGTACCATGCTAACCTATGATATATGAAATTCTCTATCACTGGTGCTATTTCCAAACTTCCTTTGACTTGTTCATTCTTAAACTTATCCATTTTAGTTACACTACACATCCTTCTTAACATCCACATCTTTCCCACGTATAATCTTTTCTCATTCCTCTCTTTTGTAGCCAGCACTAGGATCTATATTCTCATATATAGTCTTTTACTATGACTCAACTATTTAGTCTAAAACTGTTATTATAAAACGTATTATTATTACGTAATATACAAACTGATTCGTGCCCGCTTCATTGGGCATTAAAAAGCATAAGGTCAATCGAATACCCAAAAAATAAGTAACCTGGAGCCACCTAAGAGAAATTCCACATCGTATGGCCATAATCCTATGGCAATACATTCCGTAGTTTTGACGCGATTGACCCTCAAAGGAACTGTATTTTCATTATCTTCTTTATATATAAATTTCTTCAGTACGTGTGTATGTCACTGAACTCCTCCTAAACGGTTGGACCGATTTTGATGAAATTTTTTGTGCGTATTCTAGTGGATCCAAGAATGATTTAGTAGTAGTAGAATTGGACCCGGTAGGTGGCGCTGCGGTTGAATTTTAGATTTTTTTTATTATCAAGGCAGGACAACGTCCGCCCGGCCCGCTAGTAGTATATATAAAAATAATTACAGGAATTATAGGAATGAATAATAATAAATGTGTATAGGATCTGCGAACATAGTTAGAACGGTAAAAATAGCTGGAACTTAGATTCATAATAGATCATTTATATATAAATAGTTGTCCGTTAAGTAGTCGAAATTCGACCATAATAACTGGTACAAACTTTTGAGTGTTGTACAGAATATATTGTAGACTAAAGAAGTAAAGATCGCGAACAATGAAGAATGGAGTCTTGCAAATAAAGGCTTCTTCAACTCGTCGGTGGTAAGGAGAAAACTATTTCCAACTTTTTATATTCACAGCACTAAAGCTTGTCAATAGCTATTAACCAAAAAAAATAAAAAGAAAATCGGTTGATAAACAGATGAAAAACACGGTACTTAACTGATTTATCTTAGCTTATTTATATAACAATTGTAAATGGAATAAATGGGCTATGCAAAGAATGTAATAAATATTTGCTGTCACTATTGATAGACAGTAGCATCCGGTAATGGAGGACGAATTGGGCAACAACGCCTGGAGCCCCAACCCCCCAGCGTCAATGCCTCACAACACATTTTGCGATGCTAATCCCTATTTACGAGTATAAGCTGTGTCCGACGTGAGCTTAAATCGTATATTGATTTATTGCTTACGGCTATGCAAATCCAATTATAAATAAACAATGCAGCTGTATACATTTTGTTCTATATTTGCTGTATTTATTACAGCGGCTTCGTTCTAATTACAATGGCTCAGTTATCGCGTAGCAACTATGTGGTTTATCCGAACGATTTGTAAGCGGTCTGATTTTTTCAATTACATATTTTTTATCATTACTCTGGTACTTGTCGAGCTTACCGTTCCGTGGGAAACTAATATTTCTAAAGGATTAGCGTAATGATATTAAACTTGGATGAAAAGAACCTTAGTAATATTATAAATGTGAATCTAACTTACATGATGATATTAACATTTCATCAAATCCATGAAGGCCGTGTAAGGATCTTCACACAAACATATTTTTGTTGGATGAAATCTTAAACCTATGATATATTCTAAAATATTGATTCAATTAACAGGCTGTGGAAGGCAGTTTTAACCACATTAATTGATAGAATAAGGATTAATACTATGTTGTTCATAATGGTACCGAAAGCAACCGGTTATTATTTAATAAAAAAAAGTGTGTTTGTGTACTTATGTACACGCGTTAGAAGTTATACTTCTTAGGCGTAACAAGATAAGAATCTTTTCAAAAATTTTATCTTTCGCCTTATTCTACGTTTGTAGAAAAAATGACACTAACTATAGAAAAAAGGTATTTAATACATTGAAAGTTTTAACACAAAGAAATACAAAGAAACAAAATGTTGACTATAGCTGACTTCAGGGTGTCGGTTTTTCGTGACGGTGTGCGCGCGCATCGTAAAAATGTACTCTCATCATTTTTCCCTAACGCGCCAAAAGAAGTATAACTTCAATACGTTAAAATATTAGTGGTTATTGTGATAAGTTATTACTTCTAAGGAGATAAGTATATGACAGCAGAGTTTTCTATACATATATCAAGTTCACAATTCTATACTCCATTATCGCTACATATCTCATAACGTTTAGCCAGCGTTAACAATATCATCGCCCAGAAATTCTTTTTTACGACTTTAATAAAGTATTTCGAACTTTCTCTACTTTATATAAACATAATAGCAATCTATTATTATACACGTATACCTTCCGGAAGAAATTCTCTAAACATAAGTGAAACCCGTATCCAAATCCGTTTCGTAGTTTAGATAAAACATCTACTAATACTTAATTTTGGTTACGTTAATTTGTAATGCGCATAGAGTAAATTGGAATATAATTGAAAATAGTATTACGAATATATCAATATTAAATTATCTCAGACCATATCTAAACGAAGATCGCAGAATTTTGTATTTATAAGGTAACAAAGAGTTCGTCAATGAATTATTTTTTAGTTTTTAATACACCTCAATAACCTATATAACTTTTTAAAGTGAATATTTAATAATTTACTGAACATCAAATAGAATTCATAATTGTTGATTCTACAAAGAATGAAATCCTAAAAGGAATGAATAAAGCGCGTAGTACAATTCACAACAAAAAACAACGCTCGCATTAAGAATAATCATATTTATCTTCGGATGTTGATAAAGAATTCCTAAACGAAAACATTTTAAAAGAAAGTGAGGAAAAATGAAATTAGATCAAACAATCAGCGCCGGCATTAATGTTGTTTCAGCCATAGCTCCTGTATAAATTGTATCAATTCGTGCAAATGTCGACATTCCAAATGAATCTATTCTATTGTATTTCCATTTATTTAATACTAGCTGTGCCCGCGACTTTGTCCGCGTCAAACCTTATGTAAAAACAGTGATTATTAAAGTCATCTAAATGTGTTAAATCCATTTACTTATCTACTCTTCTATCGTACTTAACTCGAGCCGTCATTCAAATTACAATAACTTTTGATAGAGTGTACCGATGTTAATGAAACAAAGACTGAGTTACTCTCAACGATATGCTTTATGATTTATGAGGTTTTATTGTGAAATCAGTACTTTATTAGTGATGCGTGTTCATACAAATAGACAGACAGACATTTCTAAAAATGATTGTAATGTATTCTATGACTTATTCCTAGACACCTGCAATAGTTTTTTTCACGAAAATCGAAAAAGTACAAACACGTTAGATTTACATTCTTACCATATGTATAAAGTCTACATAGATAAATAATTACTAGTGAAAGAACATTGATTAAAATTTGATGCAAATTATTGAATATTTAAATGATTAAAATTAAAAATTGCATGCTTTTATGAATTGAATTATTCTATACATAGATAGATGCTTCACAAGCTTAATGCTTAGGCCGATCGCGCCTCTGTATCGCTTGTTCCGCGCTCTCGCTTGCATGCTCGGCTCAGGCCAACGTGACCATGAGTCATGATTTTTCGTGCGTGCAGCCGGCGTTCATCGATTTATAAGACGTTATCATGACAAAATAATAGCCCACAGTCACCTACGAAAAACCCCACATCGAATGATCATAGACCTATGCCATTACGATCATTAGTTTTGACGTGATTACGCCCCAAAATGAATGTAATTCCATTATATATATTTAGAAGGTAGATTATTGGACATAAAACCGATGTCGGTATTTCTTTTAGCTACCTACATATGCAAGTCACGCTCTACTTAATTGATTATAACGTTATTAGTTTTACGAAACTTATGCTTATGTAACCACATTAATATTTATTACAAGTGTCCACTAAACGCGTGGGTGAAATTGCTAATGAGGTGAAGGTGGAACGGACGGAAAATTACATTCATATGAAGAGCCTGTTACTCTAGGTTGCTCGTTCAATTCACTGTTCATTTCATTCATGACTCACCCTGCCTGTAAACAATTCAATTCATGATTCATCTATACTACTATTATACACATAAAATATATGATTGTTTGTTGATAATGGATAAACTAAAAAAGAAAATAGTTACCAATTTCAAAAAAGGCGAGACCGTGCCAACAAAAGTAAAAACTCTAGACAATGGAATATCCGTGTTCATTTTGAGTTTTTAAATCAATTATAGTTTGATTTATTTAAATTTCATAATTTGTTAACTAAATTTATTAACATTCGTTTTCACATCTATTAACACTCCAAGAAACAATTATATACATTTTTATACAGTTTATTAATCAATTAAAAATATAATGGACCGCAAGAACTCAATACAAAATATCAATATTACATGTACACATGTCGCATGACGCATACATAATATCCTGAGCATATCGAAGTCATCCGTGACGCGAACACATAAGTTTCTCCTCTACCACATCTTTTTCAACTTCAAAAAATCACCTACAGAAAGTTACATTACCAATAAGTATAAATTGGGATGTATTCTGTTTGCGAAATCTACACTAATGCGAGCGTAGACATGAGCAAAAGGTAATGCACGATTAGACACAATTCAGTATACCGTATTTTAAAATGGCAGTAATTTAAATCGTCTCAGCTCATTTTCTTTTTAGTATGGTAGATTAGTATACGTAATATAGATTAGTATATATAAATTACTAGCCGGCCCGGCGGACGTTATCCCGCCCTGATAATAAAAAGAAACCTTAACAAATCATATACCTAAGCCTTTCTCATCATCTTATCTACTGGTGAAGACCGCATGAAAATCCGTTGAGTAGTTTTGAAGTTTATTGCGAACAGACAGACATACAGACATGGCAGAGGACTTTATTTTATAATATGTTGTGATTACTATGAATTTATTTTTTCTGACTAATGTTACGACACTTTTCAAGGGCGCAGACGAGCCCAGTCGTATCTAGGTAAAAGTAAATCGTCGATGTAGCCCGAAGATTCAGCTAAGTGCCCGGGTGAATGAAAGCTTAGCCGAATCTATACATTAATAGCTGTTTTCGTACGACGCTACACATATTTAACTTCGAGTTGTTTGTGTTACAGTTTACCGACCAAATAAACTTAATACTTTGGAGTCTTAATTTTGTTATCAAGAAAATCTCTTTGTTATTACTAGGTGTACCCAGTGGATCACTCGAGTTTTATTTTAAAAACTTTTTAGTGTATTCTACGCAGTAGGTAGGTAGGTACACTTAAACTAATTAGTACAGGGAAGAATAAAATATTTTGTAGACTATTTTTTTTCTTTTTTATATCAAAGGAGGCAAACGAACGGGTGGGTCACCTGATGTTAAATGATCACCTCCGCCCATAGACACTAGCAACACCAGGGGAGTCGCAAGTGCGTTGCCAGCATGTGTAAGGGGGGAGGAGAGGGGAAGGGAAAGGGAGGTGAGCGTCCGGCGCTCTCACTGACCGAACGAAACGCAACAATGCAATCACTGTTACTTCACGTCGGTTTTCTGTGGTTCGGATGGAACTACTCCGGGCGAGCCAATCCATTCATACTGGAACCAGTAATAGCTTCAACGTGGTTTCTACCGCCTACAAAATAATAATGGACCTCGTAGTAATTAGAAGGTTTAAATCCATCCATGTTAATATAGTATAGAGTTGTCTGATTTTGTATCTAGGCTTCCTTTTATATCGAACTAATATAATAGGTCTTTACCTATGAAATTGCCGTTCTGCAGTACTGGCCATTTCAAATCAAAATAGTTTTTGTTTGGCTAAGAATTCTAATTTCAAATTAATTTTATTTTAAAAACATGGAATTCTTTTTCCAAAAGTAATCATTTGTTATTGATTAGTCTTACATTTTCATCGCATTTCAATCTTTTTTGTCATCATGGATACGTTAAAAAATCGAGTAATTGTGGAATATGAGTACCGTCGTGGCAGCAACGCGGCACAAGCGGCACACAACATCAACGACGTTTACGGAGCTAACACTACAAACCAACGCACCACCTGTTATTGGTTTGCTCGCTTCCGTTCTGGGAATTTCGACCTGAAAAATGAACCTCGCGGTCGTCCGAAGACTTTGGTCGACAATGACGAATTAAAGGCGATTGTGGAAGCTGATGATACACAATCTACGGCTGAATTAGCAGCCGCTTTCGACGTTAGCGTCAAAACAACATTGGTCAATTTGCGTCAAATTGGCAAGGTAAAAAAGCTTGACAAATGGGTGCTCCACGAACTCAATGATCGCCAGCGCGAAGTACGCGTCGAGACGTGCCTTGCACTGCTCAACAGACACACAAATGAAGGAATTTTGAACCGCATTGTTACCTGCGATGAAAAATGGATTCTGTTTGATAACCGCAAGCGCTCAGCAAGTTGGTTGGATCCTGGTTCAGCACCTAAACAATACCCTAAACGAAAACTTACCCCTAGAAAAGTGATGGTCACTGTTTGGTGGTCTAGCGCCGGTGTGATTCATCACAGCTTCTTACCAAACGGGGTGAGCATTACTGCAGATGTGTACTGTGAAGAACTGAACACAATGATGGAGAAGCTGGCACATCTCCAACCAGCATTGGTCAATAGCTCGTCTCCGCTGCTCCTGCACGACAACGCGCGACCTCATACTGCACAGCAGACGGTCTCCAAGTTGCAAGAACTGGGGTTGGAAGTTCTCCGTCATCCACCCTACTCACCAGACCTTGCGCTTACAGACTACTACTTTTTCCAGAATTTGGATAACTCCTTGGCGGAAAAAAAATTCAATACCCGAGAGGCAGTACAAAATGCCTTTGAAGAATTTGTTGCCTCCCGTCCAGCTGATTTCTTTAAGAAGGGCATCAATAAACTGCTACTGCGTTGGCAAAGATGCATTGATTGCATGGGTGATTACTTCGATTAATAATAAATTCGTTTAAATTTCTTCATACAAAACGGCAATTTCATAGGTAAAGACCTAATATATCCGTTTGTATCCAACTAATATTAATGCAACCAGATATTTTTTAATTATTGTTATTTTGTTAGAAATGGCTGAATCATCACAAACTTGGTAAGAGACAATGCCCTCACTAAAGGAGAGGTCAATAATATAACATTTATATACTTACAAGCGGGCCCGGTCTAATATTAATAGTACTTCGAGTGCGTAAGGCAGCGGCCTAAAGACACTTGTCTTTTTCATATTTTCAATGTTAATTAATTAGGATCCCCTTATTAATACTAATTAAAAGAAAGAAAGAGGCTAGGGCTTATATTTTACGAATTATTAATTACACACGTCTGAGCCACTGTGGATTAGGAGTCTGGTAATTATATATGTAGATTTTTTTTTCGAGATTTTGTATTCGATATCTACTATAAAGGGCACTGATAACACGAATATTACGTTAAAAAGATTGTCTATCTGTTTGTATATAAAAAATGAATTAACCGATTTTAACCTTAGAAAGATAACCTACGTCTCAGAGGCGCCTGCGTTGAAAATATATTGCTGTATTTTTTTGTCCTTCGCGTGTTTTTCCACGTCCTTCTCAGTCAACTCAGTCATCGGTTTGCCCTTTCACGTAACGACTGTTTCCATGCTGTAAGTACTATAGTTTTATTTATATGACGAGTCTATGCGCTCGCGAGGCGTATGGTTATCTTTTGTGAAACTTTTGAGTTAGTTAATATTGCAGTTGTAACGATTCAAAGCCTATTTGTAAATGTTTTTTATTTGTTTTTAGGAACGATATATTATGTATGCATTATAGAACATAGGAAAACGTTGGTCGAAAATGAAATTTGCGCTTTATGCGTTGTATAGCTATGGTATCATACAAACTGATGCCCGTCAAGATGGTTTGTTTATTATCATCGTGTGATGAGGAAGGTGTCCTAAATCCAGTAACTGGTAAGCTTAAAATAATTATGTATTATAATCTAGCCAAAGGAGACGTGGACATTTTCGGCAAAATGTGCTTTTCGATGTCGTATTCAAGGTAAACGAATATGTGGCCAATGACTATGTTTTATGGCATAAGGAATATAAGTTTTGTCAACTCTTATTTGACACACTACCCACTACCACAATGTCATGTCAAAACATGAAAAGCCTTTGAATAGAAGAGGATACATGAATAAACTCAGTACACAACTAGCTACGCCATGAATGACAGAGAAACTAGAGACTTCTACTTTGCCGAGACATGTTTTGAGTATCTTCGAAAATATTGTTCCAGAATGCTCTGCACAGGGTCGTACAAAACAAGAAGAGGAACCATCACGGCATCGGTATAAAGAAGACGTTACTGTACGTCTAAAAATAAAATAATGTCAACCTGTACTAAGTGCAAAGAACTTTTTGCGGCGGCAAAAATTACGTTTGCCATGAGTACATTTTTAATTATTTTTTTTATGACAGATATTTTTTAGACTGATTATATTGTAGTCAAACATCTTATAAGAAAAAACACTTATTTTCATAAGATTAGATTTCATTTTTTATAAGTGATTTTGTTCCTGAAGCATAAGGCTGTTCATGTTCGTTATTTTTTCGTAGAGGTCTACTCATTTGGTTTTAAATTATTTGAAATAAACAAATTAAAGTAAAAATGTATTATATTTTCATTGTTTTAAATATATTTTTTAACATAATAGCATAAATTATATATATTTTTTAGTTAATCAATTAAAAACACGTATTATAAAAGAGTGCGCCTTTAAAGCGTATGGTTATCTTTAACGTATGTCGTGGTATGGTTATCTTTCTAGGGTTAATGACAAAGCTTATTATAGCAATCCGTGAAGAATGAGTGCTTAAAAAAGCATGCGAAGCCGTGGACAGATCCTAATTTAAAATAAGCCCCTCCTTCTAATATTATGATATCGGTCATAATAATAAAGTATGATATGTTTTGATATGGATGTTACTGTCAACAAACAACGAACTTGATAGCCGTGTAACTGTCAAATAGAAATTAATTGCAAATACTAGCTGGTTCCTACCCGCTTCGTTAGACATTAAACAAAATAGAAAAGGGTCAATCGGTTTCAAAAGGTGAGTTTTCTAGCACATTCTACTAAGATCTTAGGATCGAATGGTCATGGTCTTATGCCGATACCTTTAGTAGTTTTGAAGTAATTGAGCCTGAAGTAACTAACTCTATTTTCATTATATATCTATTAAAAAAATTACGGTAATGAGCACATGGTCAATACGATAGTAATTATAAATTTAAAATATATATATTCGTGATATATGCAGCTGTAATATTTCTGTTGCGATTATTGGCGTGATCTTACTCTGGCATGTAGTATATGGTTGCGCCGCTTTATGCATTTTTGAAAATTCCCGCATTATGGTTTAAATCGCGCCACTTTGAAGCCCGACCAATTAATTGCGATCAGGTCACGCCACCTTTCTAGCCTTGCCCAATCACCTTTTCCTGGCACATGCTAGTTCGGTATCGCGACGCCCGCGCCGCTAGTTCACTTTTATATCGTATTCATAATCTTATATTATATTGCTCTATATTTTATAATATTGGTGGAATTTTACGTAATATTTTTTGGTTATTGTACATAAATCAATTGCATGGAAAAGAATACCATGAAGCATGAATTGTCAGATGCCATAGAAACTCCCTAGAAAGATCTAACAAGAAGGCCACCATCTTGTTAGAACATTGAAATTATCGCAAGACACATCTGATATTATTACCTACACGACAATGTCAGTAATAATCTTGAAATTGGTTGCCAAAAGCAAAAAAAAAAACAAAAAAACATCTGTTTATTAGAGACCTAGAATTTCAAAATAGAACTAAATACATTTATACCAACATTGATAATACAATATAGTATATGTACTCATAATTCAAACGGAATACAAAACGGTTTTGGATTATAAAAGAGGTTATAATAAGAATAAAACCTGCTTATATCATTTTTAATTCTCCGTGAGTCATCTCGCATATAGAGATAATTTTCCGCCCCAGTTGACCGCGTAATTACCGCCCTTCGTTCCGCTAAGCAGGCCGGGCAAGTTATGGAAGCCTTTATTTTCGGAGTAATTAAAATATTATTAAGCACTTTTCTTACAATGTTTTTAAGTTATCTCTTCAAATAAAAATCAACTATCCAATGTATGTAAGCAGATCGAGTTAGAACCGCTACACTTATTTGGCCGTTTCATTTTATTATGTTCCATAATTGTCAGGACGAAGTTTGTGTAAAAAAACGCTCGAAGAATTATACAGAGAAGTGAAAACCTTGTGTAAAAGAATCTCCATACAAAAAAAATGAGTCAGTGACTGAGTCAGATAGAAAATATTAGAGAGATCTTCAAATATATTAACAGACAGATTGACGTTCAGTTATGTAGTTGTCATTTTATTTCATCGCATGTTCGTATTGTAGAGGTCTTAATTCCTTAAAGTCTCATATTCTTCCTTACTATATTTGTACGAAGCCGGGGTGAGCAGCTATTATATTATAATTACTGAAACAAAATCAACCACCATAGATATACGAATGATGAACAGTGTTAATGCTATCTTAAAACAAAAAGCACAATGTAATATCACTATCACTACATATTATAAAACAAAGTCCACTGCCTGTCGGTCTGTCTATTCGCGATAAACTCACATACTACTGAAGAGATTTTCATGCGGCTTTCACCAGTAGATAAAATAATTCATAAGGAAGATTTAGGCATTAATTTATCGAGGTTATTTTTTATTATTAGGGCGGGACCGGTAAGTCGTGATGGTCTGTGGTTTGACCGGTGGAATATGATTTCGATGTCCCCAGGTTCGAACCCCGGTATGTATTAACGAATTTTTCGGAATTCGCGTACATTTACTAATTTAAATTGGTAACACTATCGGTTGACGCTGAAGGAAAACATCGTCAGAAAACCCGGACCTGAGAAATGTTCTTGTAGTACTACTATATGTGGGAAAACATAGAACTGTGTATTTCTCAGAGTTTGAAATCACCGATACGTCGTGGGCTGGCGTGGTGATTATGCCGATACCTTCCTTCGGGAAGAGGCCTATGGCCCTGCAGTGGGTGTCTTAAAGGCTGATAATAGTGATGATGAACGTCCGCCGTGCCCGCTAGTGTTACATATTATTAACAATAGTGGGTTCTTTTTGAAACTATTATGAACAATTTCCTATTAATATTTATCGAATGAAATGTATTCGTCACCTTGAGGATTGAATCTATGCAATCTCTCAAAGTCAAGAACACTCTTTTTAGAATATAATTTCAGTGAACATCTATTTATAGCAGTGATTATCAAACTTATTTCTTTTACCGCCCTCTTTGAAAATCAATTATTTTTCGGCGCCCCCCCATTTTTTATACACCGCTAAAACTTAAAAACCACAATTTCATTACTTTAATTAATTTAGTTATATTAGTCGGTTCTGATGTTTACATTCTAAACTTTTCTAGAAATGTTTACCATTGAGAGCAAATAAAACCCAATTTTATAATATTAATAATATATTTTAATCAAATTAAAAGAAACAATATAAATATGTAATCAGTTTTCGTTTTTATACTAATCTAATAAGATGGATGAATTTGATGATATTTAAAAAGTTTGTTGGTATCAGGTTCGATTTTACTCAAAAACAGTCGTAAGTCGCGGCGTTTGGTAACTTGCAAATGATTTCTCTTTTTAGTAAGCAGCGTTGTCACAGCGCTAAATCCACGTTCACAGAAATATGACGATGGGAATGCTATAAAAAATCGTTCAACGATAGACCCCATTCCAGGGTACAACTACGGAATTGACTTTTGTAGCCAAAATTGTTGGTAGCCATTTCTGTATTTGATTTTTATTTCCTCGTTCGTTGTCAGTTCTATAAGTTCTTCTTCCAACTGGGATGATATGGCTATGTTGACATTTGAAAAAGAGTCTAACACCCAGTCTGGTATTTCCAATTTCAAAATGTCCTGGAATCTTTCAATGAAATCACTGTGAAGATTTTCCAAATGTTGGCAGTAGATGAGCAAGTCGTCGTTGTTGCAAAATACTGATAAATTGGGAAAATTATGGAACTCACGTCTGCCGATATTCTTTTTGTGTAAGAGCAGCTTGGCTACGAAAGCAGCGACGACATTTTTTGTTTTTTTAAGTTCAAGTCATCGCCTTGGAGTTGGAGATTCATATCATTAAGCAATGTATAAAGGTCTGTCAGGTATGCGATATCATTCTTTGATGTGACGAGGTTTTCGCGCAATTCTGTGTCTTTGTTTTCCAAGAACTCTATGACAGAGTCAAACAGATTGTAAAAACGAGTCAGACAATTTCCTTTTGATAGCCAATGCACTTCTGTATGAACGATCAATCTGTTGAAATCTTCATCATTATTAACACAAAGCTGATTAAATAATCTGTCATTTAAAGAGTTGTTTCGGATTTTATTGACCGCTCTGATGACATGTTGCAATGATTGAAATAGTCGTTCACTTAAATTTCTAGCAACTACATGCTGTCGATGTATAACGCAATGTACAGCAAGCACATTAGGAATTTTGTTTTTTAAGTACGATATGAACCCTTTTTGACACCCTGTCGTAGCTGGAGCACCATCTGTAGCAGCTGATATAATATTCTTCAACGGAATTCCTTTTTCATCACAAAACTTTTCCAGTGTTTTAAATACGGTTTCTCCTTTCGTGTCTGTCTCTTGCAAATAAAAGTTCTTTTTTATATTTTATATTTTTTCATTTTTAATAAATCTCACGTAAGACAACAACAATGCTTCATTAGTTGATAAAGTGGACTCATCCAACTGAATTGAAAATTTACTAGTCTTCAGATGATTGCACAATGACTCTTCAATGTTTTCAGCCATTTCATCAATTCGTCTTTGGACAGAACTATTGCTCAAAGGAATTTTTCGAATTATATCTGCCGCCGGTTTATGGAGTACAGTAGTTATAACTTCTTTTATTGCCGGCAAAATTAACGTTTTTCCGATGGTGTGTGGTTTACCTGTTTGAGCAATTAACAGATAGATATTGTATGAAGCTCGAAGTCTGTCATCGTCTTGCTTAGCAGCCATCAAAAAAAGTTTTGATACACTTGGCTGAGCATTATGCTTCTTTTCCAGATCTTGAAAATAGGCTACATTTTTGTCCTTCTTATCCGGAAGCATTTTATTCAAATGATCTTGAAGTCTTGAAGGCTTCATCGCTTCGTTTGAAAATATTTTTGAACAAAGAAGGCACAAAGGCAAAGATGGGTTTGTCGAATTTTCTATGAATCCATATTTAATATATTCTACACTGTATTGCCGTTTCTTCTTTTTTGCTTCCGACATGGCTTTGCTTTCAAAAATATGTAAATAAAGTATTGAACTTAAATACTTGTTTAAAGATAGCGCGCGAAACCACAAATGAAAGTATAAGAAAAATTACGAGCTTTTATATAGGATTTAAATACAGCAAGTAACGACAGGAATAAGACAAACACGCACAAACTCGTTTATCTCTTTCGACGCTCAATCGTACTGAGCAAGTATCGATGAACCAGCCGATTTCTACCGGATCCGCAGAAACTTGTTACAACTTGATTGCGTACGGTGTGCGGGCTATCCTACGAAATCTATGTTAAGTATTTTAAGTTTTTATAACATCATACAGGGTAGAAGTATAAACTAATTATTCGTTATTGTGTAGTGGTGGGTTTTAATTCTATTATAATTTTATTCAAAAGAGATGCTAGGACGCAGAAAAAAATTTCTAACATTTGTTTTATAAAATATGGCAGTTTAAAAATGGAAAAAGTTTAAAAACGTTTCATTTATCCGCCTTTTGTGTTGTAAGTGAGGGCTTTAGGCTTACAAGAACTATTGTTTCTTAAAAGTGGTAGGATGGCCCAGTTTCTTTGTCGATACAATGTATAGCACATTGATTCCTATGACCTATAGGGCTACGTACTATATTGTACGAAGTTTTTATTGTGTAGAAAAGCAGTATTGATTCAATTATTTATTCCTCATTCATTCTTTATTTAATAACTAGCGGACCCGGCAGACGTTGTCCCGCCCTGATTATGAAAAAATCCTTGACAAATTATATACCAAAACGTTCCTCATCAATCATTCTATCTGGTGAAAACCGCATGAAAATCCGTTCGGTAGTTTTTGAGTTTATCGCGAACAGACAGACAGACAGACGCGGTAGGGGACTTTGTTTTATACTATGTAATGATAATGATACTCCTGTACTACATACAACCTTGTTGCTTATGTATAAATAATTATCAACTGTCAAATGTATGTAAGCACATCACGTCAGAATGGTTGCACCTATCTGACTAATTTTTTTACTATTATATTTGTAATTGTCAAGACAAGGTTTGTATATAAGAAAATGTTTAAAAAATCATGTGGAAAAGTAAGAAATGGGTTAAATAATTTGATTTTTAAAAAGTGAATGAGCCAGAAGATAGTATGGATCTTTAAAAATATTGACAGATTCACGTTCAGTTGCTATTTTTTTCCATTCTAGTAAAGGAACATTTGCTCCGACTTTCTTCGGTACTACATTCGTGCGAAACAGAGGCGGGCAGCTAGTTTTCTTTAAAAAGTTTTCGCAGTCATAAGGGCTGCCGACAGAAGTAAACGCTCAAAGCAATGGAATAACTATGCCCTCTTTTGAATGTTTAAATCAAATATAGTCTGAATTATTTTAATTTCGTAATTAGTGAATTGAAATTATTAACATTAATCTGGTTTTCACATCTATTGGCACTCCGAGCAATAATTATATATAATTTATACAGTTTCTTGTTAAATCGAACATATGACGGACTACACAAGTTCAATACAAATTATCAAAATTACATGTACACAGGCCGTTATACTACGCATCGGTAGTCTTGCGCAAGCGTTGTACGTCACGAGCATGTCGAGGTCATCGGTGACGTGAACCCATAAGAAATTCCCCTAAAAAAGTCGCTCAACGCGGCTAAAGAAGTTTTGACATCAATAGAGCTATACACCTCATTGAACGTACGAAAATTTTTAGTAACATAAATACTATATCTTTACTGGGAGAAGACTATATGATATATGTTGTTGCGAACAGCATATTTTAATTAATATTATCTTAGTATTAATCGAAGCAAATAAACAAAGATTATCTTTTTAAATCATGGCAACTAATCGCAGAAACGGAGACCATTTGATCTAAGCATACTAGATCTTAAGTGATGATCGTATCTTAGTAAAAATGGTCCAGAACGCCCTCAAGCTAGATGGAGCGTATACCAGCGATTGGGTAAATAAACCCACATTTCAGACACAGTGGTAAGATTTACAAGATAATTATGTTTAAGTGTGAACAAATATGAATTGATGTTGATGAGAAATTTCTTAGAAAAATGATTTATGATCTGTCATAATTTTTTTTTTATTTCTTAACAGGTAAACCAACGTGTGGGACACCTGATGTTAAGTGATCACCACCGTCCATAGACACTAACAACATTAGGGGAGTCGAAAGTGCGTTGCCAGCCTGTGTTTCGGTAAAAGGGAGGGATGGAGGGGGAGAGGAGAGGGTAGGGGAGGTGAGGTGGGCCTCCGGCGCTCTCACATACGGAACGAAACGCAACAATGCAAGCACTGTTATTTCACATCAGTTTTCTATGAGAGGGTGGTCCTACCCCGGGCAAGCCGACCGATTCATGCTGAAATCAGTAATAGCTTCAGTGTGGCTCTACCACCTACCAAATCCTATCATAATTAACCCGTAAGAGCCTCACTGCAAGCCATGGGCCTCTTCCCGAAGAAAGGTATGGGCATAATCACCACGCCAGCCTACGACATAAAGGCGATTTCAAACTCTCAGAAATCAACAGTTCTATGTGTTGCTATATATAGTATCTCAAGAACATTTCTCAGGTTCAGGTTTCCTCACGATGTTTTCCTTCACCGTCAGCCGATAGTGTTACCAATTTAAATTAGTAAATGTACGCGAATTCCGAAAAATTCGTTAATACATACCGGGGTTAGAACATGCGGACATCGAAATGATATTCCACCGGTCAAACCACAGACCACCACGACTTTCTGTATTATTTATGTAACTAATATGAATACAATAATGGAATTTATGTACAAAGGTGACAGAATAATATCAGCCGACACAATTCATATTTGTCTCGGGAATCATAATAAATGTGATCATACCACACCGAGGCTCTGTATGAATAATGTAATATTTTCAAGCAACATGAGAACTTCATAATAACCTCGAATGAAACACCTGCATACATTTATTATAATCCTGTTATAAGTAAACCGAATTTAACAATATTGATTAAATATACAGTACTAGCTGATAGTTGCTCTGTGTCGTTTATTATCTTAATTGTTTTCTTATAAAGAAAAGGGATTAGGCAGCGTTTTCGAGAAAAGCTCACGGGCGATTTGATTTCTTCCGACAGTTCTTTTGTAGGTGGTAGAGACACGATTAAGCTATTACTGGTTTCACCATGAATGGGTCGGCTCACCCGGGGTAGTACCACCCTCTCTCAGAAAACCGACGTGAAGTAACAGTGCTTGCATTGTTGCGTTTCGTTCGGTCAGTGAGAGCGCCGGATACCCAACTTCCCCCTCCTCACTTTCCCACTCCTCCTTCTCCCAAACACAGGCTGGTAACGCACTTGCGACTCTTTTGGTGTTGCAAGTGTCTATGAATGGTGGTGATCACTTAAAATCAGGTGACCCATATGTACGTTTGTCTCCTATGATATAAAAAAAAAGTTCCAACAATTATCGTTATATTTCAACCAATTTACTCAAAATATTGTCAAATTATATACCTAAACCTTCCTCGTGAATCTATTAAACAAAACCGCGTGAAAGTCCGTTCAGTAGTTTTTGAGTGTGTCGCCAAAAGACAGACAGACAGACAGACGCGCCGGAGGACCTTGTTTTATAATATGTAGTGATAATAAAGGTTAAGAAAAGTCTAATCATGTCCGTAATCATTTTTATTAATACGTCAGTTTAATAAGTGAATTTAAATATACAGTGTTATAGCGAAGGGTTATTCTCAGATCCTATTTAATATTATTGATGCAAATGTGAGTTTGCTTCTCGACCGATCATTATGAAATGTTGCGTACACGTTGTCAAGAATACAGAGAAAGACATAGGGTAAAATGACATAAACTGAAGTAACGCATTTTTGAAATAAACTAAAGCAAATAGGATAATTATTTTTTATTACAACATCGATTTATTCATTTTACTTCAATTAATTAAAAAGTTTTAATATAAATAAAACTTTAAATCAAAAAGGGAACAACAGTCATCTATTTTCTGGCTGTTGAGTTGGATGTATTCCTCTTGCAACGGCAATTTACTTTCTCGTGAAAACTCGAAGAACGTAAATTTCGAATCAAATCTATTTTTTAAATTAAAGGAGCGATGTGATGTGTCGATGAGATAAGAGCAAATCTTCAATAACACAGACAAAGCCGCGATCGAAAGCTAGCTTTTAAATAAAATTGTACAACGAAGATAGTGTGAGGTCAATGTTGGTGTCTTCAAGGATGACATCGTTAAGGGCGGCACCAAATTAATTACGCACAGTTTGATAAATTATGCGGGAAATTCGTATATATAATGTATAAATCGTTCGACAATCCAAAACAGAAGCGACGGTGGCTTAGTTAATAGCGTGTTGGGATAAAGCGTCGATGGGTGTAGATTCGAATCCTTGCAACTGAGTTGGAACCTCCAGACAAGGAAAATATCGTGATAAAACCACAGTATGTAGGTAGGGTTTTTTTTAAGTTCGCCTAACAAGCTACCATCCGTAACTTGAAGATCTTTTTTAGGCCAAAGGGCAGCAAACAGGTAGACGGTCCATTTGATGTTAAATGAATACCGTCGCCTATGGACAACTGCAACACCAGGGGCATCACTATTATATTGCCGACATTGAAGCTCGTTTCAATCCTTTTTTGAAGAGCTCAATGTCATAACCCCGAGGGAACACTGTACCAGGTAACTCATTGCCAAAGTGCGCATAATAAAGCTTCTAGAGAACCTTACGGTTGTTGCCATACCATAGGGTACGAGCATGAGGTATGGATGAGCAACCAGCCAACGGCGGGTGGTACTAGTTTGGAACGGCGATGAGGACGCCATATCAAATAGTTCTTCAGAACACTCTCCGTTATACATGCGGTAGGGAACAAACAGAGACCGAATGTCTCTGCGAAATTCAAACGACCTTAGATCGCATGTCAATTCGGGATCGTCAACAATCTCGAGTAGCTCACCAAATCTGTCGCCAAGCACGTGTTGATGTGTTCTGGTACCTGCACTTGATAACCAGTTCCCTCTAGGCTTGGCGTGTTAATCATCTTAGACCACTTTGTCATTTAAGATCAGATGAGTTTGTGGTCAAATGCTAAAGCTTACAAAGTGTTATATACCAAAATTATCTACGCTCCTTTTTCTTCGAACTGACTAAACACTATTGGCCTAACGAGCCTTTATAACTTCACCGGACTGTGTGGAGGTAACGGTAACTGACACAAGGAGCCAAAGTGACCAAATCTCGACTTGGATCGTTGCTTCTCATGCAAACTTTGCGGAATTGTATCGAACTATATTTTTTCCACGCTCTTTTTGCACTACGCCTTTGATACCCTTCCACTCAGTCCTAGCAGGGATGAATATTTTGATCATAGACGAAGGAAGCATTTAAGCGGATATGTATAATAATGTAACTATAATAATTAAGAAATATAGAGATAAAAATATTTTAGCTCTTGAAAAATTTCGTTCTTGATATTTGAAGCACTAATCTTCATCTATACACAATTAAGTCTTCTTAGACGTATAATCTCATAATTCACTATGCGGGAACACGCGTAGGTGTGGACGTGACGAAGTGTCGTCTACTAACTTAAACGAAAGTTTAGTTTGTGGTTTAACATTCAATTGTATTAACTTTATATATATCACGTATTATTAATTAATAAGCTTGGCTTAATGACCATACAATGGAATCTATGTAACCATATAAGAATACTAAATTTATTGCTTAAAATTTTGGCATGTGGTACTACCGACGGCTAAGTTCCTAACCTACTAACATCCTATCCTCATTAATATATATAAATTTGAGTTTGCTTGTTAAGATATCACGTCTTACTGACTCTACTGATCATCATGCAATTTTGCATACATATAGTCAGGATTACCTTTCATCCAGTAAGGGTGTAATGTTCCCGAGCGATAGGAACAATTGATAATAATGCGTGTAAAACAACAGAATTACAATGAAATCTGATATCAAGTAAATATAACGTAGAATACAGCAACTAAACCGCAAAGTAAATGTTATTAAGACAAATTTCATGATATCATAACAGCACTAAACAGAATTCTCCAGCGGCGTGTATTCAGAAACGAGACGAAATCACTTTACATTTTACTGGCATCGTAATCTTACGAATAAAAAAGTCTTACGACGTCCCATGGGTCGTACCCGCCAAATGGAGGTCTGAGAGAAGCAAACGACAGCGTTTTGTTATCCAACAATACCGCAAATTGCGCATACTCTTCACTATATATTCACTGAGGATCATATGCATTGTTTATTTGTCTTTTAAACATGTGCCTTTAGAGCTCCTAACGTAATAAAACATATAAGGAAAATCTTATTCAGATTGCCGTATAATAGCCGTATCTTTTTTGTATATCATAAAGGGCAAACGAACAGATGGGTCACTTGATGTTAAGTGATCACCACCGTCCATTGACATTTGCAACACCAGGGGAGTCACAAGTGCGTTGCCAGCCTGTGTTGGGGGGAGAGGAAGGAAAGGGGGAAGTCGAGGGGAGGTGGGCCTCCGGCTCTCTCACTGACCGAACGAAACGCAACAATTCAAGCACTGTTACTTCACGTCGGTTTTCTGTGGGTCGGGTGGTACTACCTCGGGAGAGCCGATCCATTCATGCTGAAACCAGTAATAGCTTCAGCGTGGCTCTACCGACTACCAGTACTTATATTTCTGATCCAGCTTAAATGGTTTGATGGATTTTAACATATGCAGTTGGTTTATGGGACCGTGTAGATTAATCTCACCATGAAGGGTGAAAACTGGAAGAGATGAACGAAACCAAAGTATATAAGTATCGCTTCATAAATAAATTGAATAATAAGATCACCAAATAACACTGTATTATCTGCACGCACGAGCAAATGCACTGACTTTCAACCGAGCACTTTATCTTGAGTACCTTGAATGGCAGCAGTTCCGGAAGTATATCGACTGGTACTTATTTAGTGAAAGAACAATCACCACACAAACACTTATATTACTAACGTGCGGTCTATTATATCAATACATAGTATAACACAGAGTCCCCTACCGTGTCTGTCTGTCTGTTCGCGATAAACTCAAAAAGTACCGAACGGATTTTCATGCGGTTTTCATCAGTGAATAGGGTGATTCATGAGGAACGTTTTAGTATATAATTTGTCAAGGATTTTTTCATAATCAGAGCGGAACAACGTCTGCTGGTCCTGCTAGTATCTATATAAAAGAATGTATGTAAGCACATAACTTCAGAATACCTGAACTTATTTGGGTAATTACTTTTTTAAGCTGTTTATAATTGTCAGGATATATATTTGAAATCCAGAACAAATTCAGAGAATTTTCAACTTTTAGGTTAAAAATTTTGGATCACAAATCTCCAGTTTTAAAATATGAAGGAGTGAATAAAACAGTATCTCCAAAGGTATTGTATATAGTAGTAGTTGTATAGTATACAGAATTGTTAAGTTTAAGTTCAGTTGTTCAACTGAGAATTGAATTACTGTAATTAAATTACATGTTTGTACTGTAAAGAGAAGAATTGTTCTCATTTTCTTTGTTAGAACAGCGTGCGTAGTCGGGGCGGGCAGGTGGTATTAAGATAAAGTTATATGCATTCAGGCAAGTCCTCAAATATTTCTTAAGTATAACGTATAAAGATTATATATCAAATTAACAAAAGAAAGAATATTTTTCTTGAAAAAAAAAACTAAACATCTCAGTAACTAGAGTAAACAGTGGTATCGTTAAATCTGTATTATTTGTGTGTGTAACATTATGTTGAAATATGACGTCTATGAATGAAAAAGAGGTAGTTCGTAGCCGTTATTTTTCTTTATTAATTGTAAATTTCATTTCCTTGTCTTCGTCCTGCCAACTTAATTTAAAAACCAGCCTCCATTCTGAACCTAGTGTATTTTATTGAATAACATCATAATTTAGGATTTGATGCGCAATACGAAACATTACCACTGACAGCTTGGTTTTGTTATCCATAAGTCTACTCGCCTGTACATTTGTACCAATCCCTATTACCTAGCATTTCAATCCGTCGTAGAAGGTATCAGTGTAAAACAACAAGAAATGACTGCTGAAATTCATTAATAATTTACATAACTCCAACTACGAAGAAAATACATGACAAAATACTCAGAGCTATATTCTATTAACCGTATAAGTAGTACAAAGAAGGTCTAACTTCCACCAGAAACTAACCCTTGATTTATATCTGACAGATCAAAAACTTGTCCACCATAGCACAGAGAATATAGAAGTCACATATAACCAAAGACTAGACAAATAACAAAATAGGTTAACCTCAATAAAGTTTGAAACTCTACTAGAATACCGTAATAACATAGTTGATGGTTGTTTTTCTACGCGTAGCTACAAACCTTTTACCGCATGTTCCGAATGCCTAACTCTTTTTGGGTATATTATAAATAATTACTGTCAATCAATCAATCAATTACTTATTATTCTTTTAATGATGTGGTCCGTGTTTAAACTTGTCGGACATTAGATATATAACAAGGTAAACAATCAACAGGGAGAATTTGTGATTTTAGCTACAACTATCACGTCGTAGCGAATTAAATCGTTATTATACCTTTTTCGCTTATTTTATACCTCAGTGATAAATAATCCATGTTATTATTATGTTTTTAATTTTTTTTTTCTTGCAATCTTTATTAATGACGAGTGAAACAATCTTGAACTTTCTCGTTATTGTATTGATTCGATGATAAAATTAATTTGTCCATAAAATGTTATTTATCTCATTAATATGCATTAATATATATTACTGTATTTTATTTTGTAAAATAATCATGTATAATACCTAATTATGTTATTAATTTTGTATGTTATGTGTTACATGTATGTTATAGTGTATATCACTTTTGTCGTTCGTATTACACCAATAATACCCCTGATTCTTCTCTCTGTATCGTATTCATTCAAAGAACTTACGTACATTACTATCAGTCATAATGCCGCTCTTTGTACTAATCATAAAATCTGAAATGTCCAATCGTATATATTTAGAAGGATATACAAATTACATAAACATATTAAAATACAGATATATATACACAAGTAATATTCTAATTATTATTTTGTTGTAACTAAGTTTTGCAAAATACAATTACAAGTGTAATAATTTATTAATATTCTTAAAATTACAATTTTACTATTTAATGCCAGTAATATGAAACGATACTTTACGATAAGGTATTTATGCTAGATAATAAGATAGCTTCCAGCCAGTTACCAGCAAGATCGTCTATTATACATAGAGTCTTAAGCTAGTTATACCTTCGTGATAAAGCTTCGACTACTTGTCGCATTAAGAACTAACCTCAAAAAACTCAATAAATGCCACAAAATATTCGCATTCCTTTATCATTCCCATAATAACTCGAAATTGGTGTTTCCAAGTACGAAATACATATAAGATTTATTGAGATTTATATATATGCTTCGTACACATATATATCTCGCTAACTTACATACGTATTAATATGTAGCTTAGCTTAGGTTAGCTCAGTTAGGTCGCGAATTGCATGAACTAGGCAACAGCCCAAGTCGAGGTGTTCCGTGCACACTTGAGCAAGTTGTCAAAATAAAATCGGCTGAATGCCTTAAGCACTCGCCTTAGTAGTCCGGTGAAGCTGTTAAGGCCTTGGCCTTATAATTGGCCAATAGCGTAGTCAGTTCGAAAAAAGAAGTGATTCCAAGATTTCCTTATTAGACATTCCTTAGATTTGTGTGAAATCCGCGAACTCGGTTATCTTGTTGCGTATATTATCATGGAGCCTAATAATTTGTATCGCATGATAAAAATGCCTTCTCAAACCTGCATTATTACGACCATACACAAAACTTTGTGGCGATAATGGCGTAATTATGGAAGTAGCATAAATTATAAATATAAATAATCTATATATCTATACATATAATAAGAATGTAAATCTATAGTGTTTATACTTTTTCGACTTTCGTGAAAAAAAATGTTGTAGATGTCTAGGAATAAGTAATATAACTCATATCAATTATTTTTAGAAATGTATGTCTGTCTGTCTGTTTGTATGAACACGCATCACTGCTAAAGTATTAATATTATAATATCAAAAAGCACGTCTTCGTGAATAACTTAATCTTTGTTTCATTAAAATCGGTCCACTCTATCAAAAGTTATTGTAATTTTAATGACGACGCGGCGTAAGTACGAGATGAAAGTAGATAAGTAGATGGTCTTAATACATTCAGATGACTTTATTAATCACATAAGGTTCCACACGGACGAAGTCGCGGGCACAGGTAGTATCAAATATAGCTATACCTTCCACAAAGACTTTACGTAACCCGTAACCGGTTCATTCGATATCACGCTATCAATTCGACAAGACACTTGAACCTCTTTACGTAGGATCCCGTACCACAATGATATCGAAATGTAGCTACGTGCTTCTCTTAACCTGCTTAATACATTATTCATATTGCAACTCGCTGTCGTGTGATCATGTTTAATACAATTCTTGGACAAATTATATTATTCGTATGTATAAACGAAAGGGTACGTAAATCTTCTTATGGAAATAAAGCGATAGAGGTTCCGATTTTTTATATCACGATAAATTTATTTTTATTAAAAATTCAAAATTGATTTATTAATATTTACCTTTTGTGAAAACATTTTGTACAGTGGCTTCCAAACTAGGCAGAGAATGTATCTTAGTAGCCAGAATGCGAACAGCTTCGTTGACAAGCAGAAGTACCTCAGGGGGACTTACACATATGCAATTTATTATAAGTAAAATGGTTAGATTAGCAATTTGATAAATACACATATAACGCTTACATATATTACAATTCTGTATATATGTCTATATTATACATTTATAAGCTGGTAGAGCCACGCTGAAACTACTACTGGTTTCAGCATGAATGGGTCGGCTCGCCCGGGGTAGTACCACCTATCTCACAGAAAACCGACGTGAAGTAACAGTGCTCGTTTCGTTCGGTCAGTGAGAGCGCCGGAGGCCTACCTCCCCTCTCCTCACCCCCTCCCTCCCCTGGTGTTGTCAGTATCTATGGACGGTGGTGATCATTTAACATCAGGTGACCCACCTGTCCGTTTGCCTGTGAATTGTCAACCATTTAAAAACTAGACGTTTACCAGTATGGACTGAAACTTCCCGGATTGAGCAGTTTTTGAGTATCACAGATATGGGAAGCCATAAAACGTCCTAGTTTCTGTGCAAAAGTCGAATTATTAAAGTTTAAATAAACTGTAATTTTCATAAGTACCACGCATTCTGCGATATATGCTTTAGCGTAAAGAAGTGGAGCAAGATTTCTGGTGTTTGTTACTTTCCTCTGTACATAAAATATACCGTTGAGATAATAAAGAACGCAGACAAAGGCTCGAGTATCGGCCAGTTCGAAATATTACTCTGGGTTATAAATTACACTGAAATATAATTAACTGCCACCACCACAGGGCAGAAATCACATTAATAAAAGTTCGCTAATTAACCTAATCAGACTTACTAACCAGAATTCAAAATCGGCTTTTGATGTTTATTTTAGTACATAGAGTTTATAACCTCATTTTCGACCTTGGTATTTATTACCTAGTTAATTATGTATACATTTAGCTTTTTAACTGTAATTTAAGTTTGTATTTATTAAATGTATGTTCGTAAAATATGTCATGTGTTATGTTATCTATGATGAAAATAGACCAGATCGAGTTTCTACCCGGTTCTTCTCGATGACTTGTTTGCTTTACGATCCTGTGGTAGTTTTGACGTTTATAAGTGCCTTTTGTTTGTTTTGGTTTGGTTTAACAGTATTCATCCAATCCGTATATTTCATATCCATGTAATTCATTATAAAGTTTCTCTAAAAATATTAGCGCTGTGATGCTGTTTGACCTGCAATTGTGAACTGAAACGGAAATGTATGTGTCGTCATACAATTATTTATGATAACTCAAAAACCATATATAAACATACATATAATTTAAATACAGTTTTTTGAGCCTCAATTACGTTAAAATTACTAAACTTATCGCTATAGAACAATGAATATTCGAGTAGGAATTTTTCATAGATTGTTCTAGGCTGGCTATTTTTTGCATTCCATTGATCACTTACCATTTTTGAATGCCCAACGAGGCGGATGAGAACCAGCTAGCAATATTATAAATACGAACTTAACTCTGTTTGGTATCTTTTTACAACTAATTCACAAACAATATCGAACCACTAAGTCTACGGAGAGACGTCGCCTCTTTATGTGTGTTCTACCGTTTGTATAATGGGTTGTGTTCCGAGGAACTGTTTAACATTATGCCTATAGCTGCTTTCCACCATCGCACTGCTCGTCATTGGCAGGGAATTCACCCCACACATTGGAACCGAAATGGTCTCGCGCGGTCCGGTTCCCGAGGGGTTTCCTTCCACGAACGATCCGGTTGTGGAATGAGCTTCCTGCTGAAGTTTTTCCTGGGGACTACAGTATGAAGTGCTTCAAGGGGAATATAGATAGGTTATTTAAGGGTCGGCAACGCGCATATAACACTTCTGATGTTACAAGCGTCCATAGGCTGCGGTTACTGCTTTACATCAAGCCTGTTTGCTAGTGTCGTGATATAAAAAAAAAATTTTCAACCACTACTACTTGAGAGCTAATTGCCAAGCGTTAATCCACATATCTTTGCCATTCCAACTGCAATAGTTAACACCGTATATAACAGCCCTTTAATACGTAGGGCTAAATTGTATAATGATACATCACGAACAAATAACAACATCGACATATTTTTTATGCATTTGGATTATTTACGCAGCGCTAGTAGCTTCAAAATATAACTTGACGGTGCACTTGTACAAAATAATTACAATTAGTTTGTTTGGCATCTACTAATGTCGGGCATGCCTAACGTCATCAGGACTGAACAAACACGCAAAATTATAAAGTCGTAGGTCCCAAGGAACTCTATTTTAGCTTGGAATATTTGAGTTAATTAAAAAAATTATAAGCCAGATAAAAGCTTGTAAAAATAGTGGTCTATAAGGCAATTCTATTGTTTATAACTTAATTTTAATTACCGTATTTTCCTTATCAATATAACGTCTGTTGAAATAGATGGACCATTGAAAAGAAAACACCAATTAACAGACTCGTTTATCTTTCTGTCTACCCGTCAGACCTTTAGCTTTATGGATAATCCGTAATGTTCGGAAAGATATAGCAGAGGCAAAATTGGTTTTATTTCGAAAAAAAAAAACAGAAATTACAATGCTATTATTGGTGAATTTCTCGAAACAACTTTTACATAATTAGAAAACGATTAGGAGAGATTAAAAAAAATAAGAAAAAAAGATACTTTATGCCTTAAAATATTTATAATCGCATACTGAGTAACATATTAATTTATCGTAGACATTACACATTAATTTGTCGTAGATATATTTAGAGACAATCCATTTTCTAGGTTTAGCTGCCTAACAATCTTCAACCGTATTGTTATATCCAGTGTGAATGTAGTCAAACTTACTACTATTATATTATTGTAAAACTACCCAGACATCTAGATACCCAGAATTATGAACAATTTCTATTCGCATTTATACAAAACCAACCTTGTAACTACACTTACTGAGTGCCAGAAACTATTATACCTATAATGCATATACAACAAAGATATTGATATATTACATACTAGCATTTGCTCTTGGATTTGTTCTCGTTTATTTAGATTTGTTCCCTCAGAAACAATCATGATGAACGGTTGAGTAGTTAAAGAGTGAAAAAGTAACAAACAAACACACTCGCTTTCGCATTTATAATATTAGTAGGAATGTATTTTAAAAAGGTTAAATAACAATCGACGAAATGCTTAAACTAAGTTAAATCTTATACAATTGGAAAATATCTCTTACTCATTTTAAAATTTTTGAATGTTTTTTTTTTCGTTAACTTATAGTTTTTTTTTTGTATCATACGAGGCAAACGAAGAAATGGCACACCTGATGTTAAGTGATCAACACCGTCCATAGACACTTGCAACATCAGGGGAATCGCAACTTCGTTGCCAGCCTGTGTTTGGGGTAGGCGGAATGGGGAGGGGTGGTGGGCTTTCGGCGCTCTCACTGACCGAACGAAACGCAACAAAGCAAGCACTGTTACTTCACGTCAGTTTTCTGTGAGAGGGTAGTACTACCACGGGCGAGCCGACCCATTCATGCTGAAACCAGTAATAGCTTCAGCGTGGCTCTACCACCTACATAGTCTGCAATAAGTAACGACTCTATGCTACTAAGCCGCGCTAGAATTTCAGAGTTGGGTATACAGTCCTGCCATTTCACAGGAAGAATCGATCGTAATCATCTCATGTTAAAGATATCAAGTTTTCAAATATCGCTTCTATGAAGCCACCATATCTCAGAGACACAAAGTAGTATGGTAAGGTAAGCTTTCAGATCATGAGAATCTTAAAAAAAACCATAATACACTATTACTGGTTACATGAATGGTTTATTTGGAACATAAAAACGTCAGAGGGTCCATATAGAAAGAATGCGTTACTGGATTTATGTTAAGTTACATTTAAGCAAATTTATTTAAACTAATATATGTTTAATGTTGATGAAACTCACTGAATATTCTCTTACAGTTTAGTTTCATTAATAATGCATATTCTAATTGAGTATTCAAGCAACAGACAAACGAAGCTTTGGTTATCAGAAATAAATATCACGAGTGCTAAAATTTCTAGCTATTCGTAGACTGATTGCTGAAGTCTCGGTTTTATCTTTCGTCGTCTCGTAGCATTGTCCTCATATTTGGATCGAGCGTTACTGTCATTAGGGAGTAAGAAACTTGCCGCTTCGCCTAGTCTATTTATATTGTTTCCGGTCTGTTAAACTGTCGTGAATAAACAAATGAGTCTGAAGTTTATTGTTACACTTTGATCTTCAGATTTAATGTTTAGAATTATTTTTTTAAACTATAATTAAAGTAAAAATAAGTGCGTGTAATCGTCACTCGCGATTGAAGTAAAACTTGTTAAATATATTTGATTTTGTTAATAAATAGTTTATAAACAAATCAATCAAAAAATTTTGGAAAAAATAAATAAATTGAATATTAATAAAAATCATACAATACAATTATTATATATATTTGAGCGCGCGACCGTGCTGCCACCTACTTTAAATGTAAGTAAGTAATAAATTAAATCAAAGCTTCAATATCGGTAGTGCCATCTACCAGCTAATTCGGAACTTAAATAACACAGGAAATATTATTAGCAACTCTTTGTTATAAGATAAATAAAATATAGAAAAGTACGAACAGATTACTATGATATGTAACGAATTAAATTAATTATGATTTAAAAGAAGTTTTGATTATGTTTATTTATTATCTAACCTGATGGTACAGAAACGTGACGCCATATCGCCGTAACGGACTTCCGTTGCATTGTCGTCCAATTGCCTCCTAGTCGGGCCTAAAGAAGTTTTACTTCAAAAATTACAGTTAAATTTTATTGAAATCATTTATATTAGATAAATATACCGTGATACAATGTGTCTATAAAATAAAACTTAAAAAAAATCAAAATATATACTAGTTTTTTCGTGATGCGCACACAACGCCGAATCTCTATCGATTTATTTACATTCTAACCGTGCCCACGACTCCGTCCGCGTGGAACCTAACGTAAAAAACAGTGACTAATAAAATTATCTGAATATATAAAGTCCATTTACTTATCTACTATTCTCTCGTACTTAAATCACTTTGTCATTAAAATTACAATAACTTTTGATAGAGTGAACCGATTTTAATGAAACCAAGACTAAATGTTACCCGAGTATACATATCGCATTACGATATGATATCGTGAAAGCAGTTCGTTAGCATTAATGCGTGTTCAAACAAACATACAGGCAGACAGACTCTTCTAAAAATGATTGTAATGTATTTTATTACATATTCCAAGACACCTACAACAATTTTTATGACAAAAATCTAAAAAGTACAGACACGTTAGATTTACATTCTTATTATATGTATAGATAAGATAGATATAGATGCATTTTTATTTTTATATCAGAACATCAACATCACAGTACTGTATTTTATGGTAAGTAAGAGTAATAGGATTGATTCATTTTAATATTCTATAACAAAATTACATACATTATTCCAATGGGTCATAAAGTTAATGTCGCCTAGTTTAATTGTTACCGTATAGTACGCTCATAGCTTTCAACTTTAGAACTTTGTCGACAATAGAACGTAATGTCGGGAACATTGCGTCGAGTAAACTTATGTGTTCCGGCTGCAAGTTCACTCGTGTACAGGAAGAGGATGCTTCGTACCGTGTATCTAAACATTACAACAAATACAGTGTAACCTTAATATAACGAACCGCAATATATAAAATAATACCTTTACATTACGAATTTTTTTTACAAACAACCTCTTTAACTCTAATTTTAACTCTTTATATAAAATTTTATTTTGATTTTGATTATTAATCTAAGGGAAAAAATATGTTACCTACCTAATTGTTTTTAAATAGAAAATACATAGAGTAATTTGATATAAATGTGTTATCATTTATAAGCAGAAGTTGTTCGCTATAACAAGATGAGTACGTAATGTTGAGGTGAATAAAACTATGTATTTCTTTACCTCTTTATAACAAATTTTAGACTAACCTTATCTCAATATAACAAACCTCAGTTTAACGAATTACTTTATATAACGAACATTTACGAGTTACCGTCGGATTTGTTATATCGAGGTTGCACTGTATAATGAAAATAAATTTCCAGAAAATTCAAAACTATTCAGTGTTGTATAGTACAGTAGCGGCTCGTCCCGTATGGGTCGGCATTATTTTTTAAACATTTTGGGATAAAGAAGAATAAATTTTCCAGTTACACAGTTACATACATACATACAGTAGTACATACCGTCAGCCTCATCAGTTCACTTTTTAGGAAAACATTTCGGACAAAATTTATTCATTGCTCCGATTTGGATGTTGTTCTGATGAGCATAATGACTTTGTGAATCGTAACTGGATGCCGATGTATTACTATGATCTAAAATTCTATTACACGTCCTAGTTGTAAACGACTGTTGTATTTCTGTTTGTGCCATAAATAGTTCTGAAAGTAACTTTTTAACGAAAACAACAAGGCTACTCTAGTACAAGTACTACAGCTACTCGCTACAAGGTTACGATCATAATCTCTCTAGTAGTTTTTGTATGATGCGCGCACAATAGCAGACCTCAATAAATTTATTTATACCCCCTATAACCCTTTTACAAATATCATGGTAACTCGGTTAAAATTTATCATTACTGCACAACCACTACGGAAAAGGGAAAATATGTAGACTAGAAGACTTAAATTGTATTAATTTTATTAATTATTAATTTTAAGAACAAGGGTACTTACATCATGTAAAAATAATCTATATATCTACTAATAATTTACTAGCTATTTGGTTTTAAAATAAATTACATTAAATCTCATTGATAATCGCGATTTCGGCTGTATTGTTTATTATTTTAATGATATATATATATATATATATATATATATATATATATATATATATATATATATTACTTTATTTTTGGCAACCAATCTTTTAGATTATTACTGTCATTGTCGAGTAGTTAATAGTATTAAAAGTTCTTCTTCCATGCCATTTTTGGCATCCAGTCTTCTAGTAGACTATTACTGCCATTGTCAAGTGAGTATGGATAAGATAAGATGGTGGCCATCTTGTTAGAACTTTTCATGGAGTTTTTGTGGCATCTCAGAATTCACGGTCCGTGCTATTATTTTCCATTCACTTCACTTATGCACAATAAACTGTATTACATAAAACACCACCAATTTTACACAATATAGAGTCAAGTAACACAAGATTATGAATAAAAAATAAAATCCACTACTGGACGACAATGCAACGGAAGTCCATTACGGCAATATGGCGGCACGATTCTTTAGCATCCGGTTAGATAGTAATTAAACATATGAGTCTTATAGAACATAATTGTCTATTCTCACAATAATATATTTATTTATTTGAAAATGATATATAGATTTTATATTATCATATATTTAAAATTGTTAATGTTTTTTCATAAATAATTATAATATAAAATATATTTCGTTTTTTTCTGCAAATATATAAAATAATTTCAGCAAATATTGTGTAGCTAATAATTCTTTGTAGCAACATCTCGTGACGCATTGACTGTTTTCTGCGAGAGTGTTTAGTTATTTATGAGTGCTAGGAATAATTCTTCCGCGTTTTTGAGTTACTTTATGTTATAAAAAGTTCTTTTTCATTTGTATCAATAATTGTATACACTAACACAATTGAAATTGGTTTTATCTAAGTTTAATACAGTTCACTGTGTACACAAACTCGATCGTCGATTCCAGTAGATAATTACAAGATATCCCTATTTATATGTTGTACAGATTATTCCAACACACAGTTTTGTGTATTTTAGTTACTACTTTCATATTCTATATTATAAAACAAAACCATAATTCTATAATGTCATAGGTGCTCTGTATATGAAAAGCAGTGGTCATCAAATATCATTATAATTTTTAGTTATTATAAGTCTTCATTTTGTGTTCATTCTTTTATGATACCTTGAAATAAAATGTAATTGTTTTATTTCTAAATCAGTTTTCAAAATTATTTTATAAAGTAATAAGTATAAATTATTGAAATTTATCCTTTATTTCAAAAGTATATCTAATTATAGTTTTGAATTTCATTGGTTTTTGCTTATATTGTAACGATCTTATTGTATTCTAACCTAAAAGTCTAAATATAATAAATAAATTGTAACCTTCACGGTTAAGTAAAAAAAGTTCTTAGGAATGAAAGAATCATTTAATAATACATTTTAAATAAAAATTGTAATTTTACTTTACATAATTTGTTATTCTTCAAATCTTGTAATAAATCCAGTATTTTTTTAAAACTTATGCTGCCAACATGTTTGCTGACCTGTGCATCATAAGGTCTACTTTCGTTTGTATGGAGCTTAAACCCTATGGTTTTCAATACTGGAGTGGTTAACTGTAAAAGTGCGTGTGGGGCGCGCGCGTTTTTGGACCTTGCTTATTTAGTTTATCATATTTGCGAGGAATACTAGTTTTTTTTTCTAAACTAAAGGTCTAAGTCCTTATAGCATCAGCCAGTAAGTCCCGTCAAAATCAGTCCAACACTTTCGGTGATTAGACGGAACAAACATACAGACAGACAAAAATGTTGTTTCTTTATATATACACATATTTCAAAACAATCAATGAGTTAAACGAACTCATGTGTTAAATTTATCCAAATATTTTAGAAATGTTATCGTGTTACTACTGTTAAGTGGGAAAATATACAATCACAGATTATGTACACTACGCCCGGATTTAAAGAGGTTAGCCCGTGCCTACGCTGTGGTTTAGATTTACAATAGAATATTAACATACTTATATTATTAATTATAATTACACAGAACATGGTAATAAATTTAGCAAACATTAGTTACCAAAAGTACTTTATAATCTGCTACTTAAATCATCTCTAAGGTACAAACTATCCCCGTTTTCGCAACCGCTTTATATTCGGGTTATAATTAAATTCGGTAACTCGCTATATATATTGCAAATGATGTTTCGTACTGGGTGGAAGCATTTATCTGTTATTTAATATTAAATTGTAACATTTCAATGTGTAAACAATACACTTCTATTTATTTACTAGCTTCTGCCCGCGAATTCGTCCGCGTGTAATAGTTACTAACGCTAACACGAAGCAGACGCTCTCAAAATGAAAAAAAAAATCGATTTTAAAACATTCATTGGTGCTCCGCTCCTATTGGTCTTAGCGTAATGATATATACCTTCTTCGATAAATGAGTTATCTAACATTGAAAAATATTTTCGAATTGGACCAGTAAGTAGCTCCTGAGATTAGGGCGTTCAATCGAAAAAAAAAACAGAGAAACTGCCCAGTTTTATAATACTAGTATAGAGCACCTATTACTCTTCTCGCCTACTTTACTCGAGCCGACATTAAAATTACAATAACTTTTGATAGAGTAGACCGATTTTATTGAAACAAAGACTAAGTTATTCTCGAGGATGTACTTTATGAGGTTTTATTGTAAACACAGTAGTTTAGCAGTGATGCCTGTTCATACAAACAGACAGACAGACAGACATTTCAAAAAATGATTGAAATGTATTCTATTACATATTCCTAGACACCTGCAACAATTTTTTTCACGAAAATCGAAAAAGTACAGACACGTTAGATTTACATTCTTATTACATGTATAGATATTGTGCTAATGATTCGCTGCAACTCGCCGCTAGATGACATTGCAGCAATTACAAAAAGTAATAACAAACACTATCAAAACGTGGGCACAGTTCGTTATATATGTCTTAAACATAAATCACCTGAACATATAATAAGAATGTAAATCTAACGTGTCTGTACTTTTTAGATTTTTATGAAAATAGTTGTTGCAAGTGGCTTAGAATAAATAATAAAATACATTTCAATCATTATTAGAAATGTTTGTGTACCTGTCTGTCTGTCTGTTTGACTGAACACATATCTTTATTATAGTACTGTGTTCATGATAAAACCTCAAAATCATAAAGTATATCCTCGAGTAACATTTAGTCTCGGTTTCATTAAAGTCGGTTCACTCTATCAAAAGTTATTGTAACTTTAATGACGACGTGACTTAAGTACGAGGGAAAAGTACCATTGAAATGATTTTGTTAGTCATTGTTTTCTTACATTAGGTTCCACGCGGACGGAGTCGCGGGCACAGCTAGTGAAACATAAAAATGTTAAACGAATACTCAAGGTACATAGTTCACTCATTCGTGCTGGGATCAAATTAACGAGATTAAATTAAGCTTTTAGATGCACTCGACGCTTAAACCCTGTGAACATAAATTTGTACTTTAGAAATTCTGTCACTCTTCTAATATTATCGTTAATTTTATAATTTCTCGAAAATCCCAATCTCATTAAATATGTCTCTCGGTACGATTTATCTGCTTATATAAATTACTAGCCCCTTCCCGCGACTTCGTTCGCGTGGAACAGTTACTTTGGGCTAACACTAATACGCAGCGGACGCTCTCAAGAGGAAAAAAACCCCGATTTTAAAATATTCTTCATTGGTGCTCCGCTCCTATTAGTCTTAGCGTGATGATTTATATCCTATAACCTTCGTCGATAAATGAGCTATATAGTATTGAAAGATTTTTTTTAATCGGATCAGTAGTTCCTGACATTACCCCTTACAACGTCACAATCTCACAAATTCACAAACTTACCTCTTTATAATATTAAATATCTTTATATATAAATTTCTTCTGTACGTGTGTATGTCACTGAACTCCTCCTAAACGGCTGGACCGATTTAGATGATATTTTGGGTGCGTGTTCCAGTGGATCCGAGAATGGTTTAGATTCACAATTGAACCCGGTAGGTGGCGCTGCGGTTGAATTTTAGATTTTTTTTTATTATCAAGGCAGGACAACGTCCGCCCAGCCCGCTAGTATAATATAGATGGTCTCAATGCTTGAAATCGTGCTGCGCAAAGCATTTTTTTTGCAAAGTAACTATTTAAGAACACGTGTTTTGTTTCAATCAATCCCGTCTTCATAACTTTCGATAACTTTATATACCAACACGTGACACCTGTTCATAAAATATATAGAGCTATTATGTATATTTGATCTTTTTAGAACTAATTCTCAAAATTTTTTCGTCTTCACATTACTTTAAATAATTTTAAATTGAATATGCCACTAACAATAGCATTATTATATTTCTCTTGTTTATTCTAAGTGAGTAATTGAGTTTGTTGTTATGCCTTAATTACTCATAACAGTAACTTTCACCCACAAAAAGGTATTATTGTCGACGTATTAGTCAAATCTACATCAATGCAAGCGAGACCGCGGACTGAAGCTAGTATATAAAATATTTTTTTTTTGCAATCAATCTTTCAGTTTATTTACTGCCATTGTTGAGTAGGTAACAATATTATAAGTGTCGTGTGATTATTTCAATGTTCCAACAAGATGGCGGCTCCCTTGTTTAGAACTTTCGAGGGAGTTTTTTTTTTGGTATCTCAGAATTCATGCTCCGTGTTATTATTATCGATCCACTTCATTTATGTACAATAACCGAACTATATTACGTAAAATGCCAACAATATTACAAAATATAGAGTCAAATAACACGAGATTATAAAGCTAAAGAGTTTGTTTGCTTAAACGCGCCTAATCTCAGGAACAACTGCTCCTATTTGAAAAATTCCTTCAATGTGAGATTGGTCATTTATCGAGACTGGCCATATATCACTACACTAAAACCAATAGGAGCGGTGCACCAATGAAGAACGTTTCAAAATTGGGTTTAACATATGTATTATTTAAAAATATTTTCACCTTCTACGTAAACAAACTCGGGAGTTAAAGTTAGCCTTAGCCCAAGCTAATTATTCCACGCGGACGATACTGCCAAAAACCTTATTCGAAGTTATTTACGACCAGCTTCTACCCGTGACTTCGTTCGCGTGGAATAGTTACTTTGGGCTAACGATAAAACGTAGCGGAAGCTCTCAAAAGGAAAAAATACCCCGATTTTGAAACATTCATCCTTGTTGCTCCGCTCCTATTGGTCTTAGCGATATATGATGATATACATAGCCTATAAGCCTTCCTCGATAAACAAGCTATCTAACATTAAACTAATTTTTCAAATCAGACCAGTAGTTCATTAGATTAGCGCGTTCAACCAAACAAACAAACCTCCAAGCTTTATAATATTAGTATAGATTAAATGTATAAAATAACTAACTCCTATAGATTATACAAAACGTCATTTCATAGATAACTATAGATAGTTTTAATAAATACAGAAGCCATCGAAAATAACTTCCGAAAGCCTTCAACACAACACCACTTTCAACATAACGAGAGACCTCCACAATTGAAATTTCATTACTTGTTTCCGTGGCTTCCCTTTGTAACCTGAAATTAGAAACGGCGTGGGGCGCGCTCGCGTATCATACATACGCTATAATTTTTGGTAGAAATTCTTAATATCAAACATTTACAGGTTAATAACAAAACATCAGTTTTTATACGAATAATCGTGATACGTACGTCATATAGACTATATAGAGCCTTTATTGTTTCGAATAGAAGACACGTAAATAAAAGGAAAAATACTAATGTGTAGCATTGTATAGTAAGCCCTCTTTCATCTGCGCGCCATTTTTAACAACAAACCTTGATTGAAATACTTTTTGTAAAAAGTATTAGCGGGCGCTTGATAATACTTTTGCAATTGCATTTATTTATTTTAATAAAAGTTTCGTTATTTTACTTTATTTTACATTGGTAACACAGCGCACAGATATTAGAGTGATATAGTTTAAGGGACTTATATCCAGTGGCCTTAACAAATTAATAGAGTGATATAATTTGTAACGTTGGAGTTTTTGGCGGGATCTTGGATTGCCATGTAGTGGTCTTTATATTTTATCCATAATCTTGTGCTACTTGGTTCTATATTGTGTAATGTTGGTGGTGCTTTACGTAATATAGTTTGGTTATTGTGCACAAGTGAAGTGGATCGAAAATAATACCACAGAGTATGGATTCTGAATTGCTACAAAAACTCCCAGGAAAGTTCTAACAGGATGGCCACCATCTTGTTACTTCATTGAAATTATATCAAGAAACTTGTAATATCGTTACTCACTTGACAATGGCAGTAATAGTCTACTAGAAGACTGGTTGCCAAAATAATAAAAATAGGAGAAAATAATAGTTGAAACATTTAATTTCATAATACGTTTTGATTAACTAAAACCTTTCTAGAAAGTTGTAGCGAGTATTTTATTTTATAGTGGTTCAATCATAACTTATAATTAACTTATATAATTCTGCTAACTTAAAAATAAAAGGATTGTGTGGTTTTATGAAACCACGGTAAAAGTAAAACTTTTTTTTATCACTATAGAGATTTAACTAATAATAGTCTATACACTACACGGTCAGCTGCTGCGAACTATAGGCGCCGCCATATTGGCCCTGGCTGTTCTGACGAGCGCCTTTCACTTTATCCCTACTCCGCGGCCGACCATCACGCGACATGCAACACACAGGCGAAAAAGTTTGAGACGATGTAATAAAAGTTTCACTTTAAAAAAAAAACAGATTTCGAATGACATTCGAATTATTAACACTTACACTGGCAAATATCTCAACGTTTACAATTCATTTTTTTTTTGCTGATTAAATTTCAATACTTTACTTTTGCTGATGTACCGCAGAGAACATAAATCCTGTTATATAACTTGTTTTGTTATTAACATTCTCGAAATGTTTAATGCTCTACAAATTACAAATTATGAGCTGATTAATTAACAGATTAAAGAGTACATATCTACTATTCTGTAAGAAAGATAAATGTTTTACATAATGTTGGTGAATCCTTATTTCTATTACAAATTCAACTCGTAACCATTTCTATATTACTTACGGTTACATTCAACACTATAGTCTAAGCCAGGAATTCCTAAATTGGGTTCCGCGGAACTTAGGCGTTCGGCAGAAGAGTCATCATGGTTCCGCCAAAATTATTTATTACTAGCCTCTTACCGGGATTTCGTCCGCGTAGAATAGTTATTTTAGGGTAAAGCTAACATGGAACGGAAGCTCTCAAGAGAAAAAAAACCTATATTGAAAAAGTCTTCATTGGTGCTCCGCTCCTATTGGTTTTAGCGTAATGATATATAGCCTATAAATCGGACTATTAGTTTCTGAGATTAGCGCGTTCAACCACACAACAAAGCTTTATAATATTAGTATAGACTAGCTTCTACCCGCGACTTCGTCTGCGTAGAATTGTTACTTTAAGCTAACGCTAACACGCACCGGAAGCTCTCAAAAGGAAAAAACAACCTGATTTAAAAACATTCTTCATTGGTGCTCCGCTCTTATTAGTGTTAGCGTGATGATATATAGCCTATAGCCTTCCTCGATAAATGTGCTATATAACACTGAAATAATTTTTCAAATCGGACCAGTAGTTCCTGAGATTACCCCCTACATCGTGACAAACTCAAAACTTTACCTCTTTATAATATTATAGTATATATAGTATTAGCTATTAAATAATACCACGGTTACAAATATTATTTTTATGTAGCGCAAAATATGTGATGAGAAGGACTCGTTGTTTTTATGTAATTAGGTAGGTAGTTAGCAAGCATTCAGCCCGTACTATGTATAGCCCAGCAGTGCACGTAGCCAGAGAGAATCAAGATTGGATGTTACCCCAGATATATGCATTCAATTGTAGGACATAACACCGAACTATAAAACAATTATTCATAAACCAGTAAAACAATTTCATTCTTCACATTAAAACTTTAAGTTCAGATATATGTGTTTCAATTATATACATACTATACAATACTAGACATTTCTTAAAAAAATATTCTTATATAAATTTCAGCATTGATTTGTAATCATTTGATATGGGGTTCCATAAAAGGTTGGTGTTCCGTTATCGGTAAACTTTAGGAACCCCTGGTCTAAGCTATTGTTCCAGCTTATTTAAAATGGTAGAGTCACATCATAGTAAAAATTCCACTGGTCACACCTAAAATAGGTTTAGTTGTGAAACTTCGAAGAAATACAATCAACAGAAAAAACAGAATAACATACATATAATTTGGATATGACTTTGATCATAAAATTGCATATAGATATTACAATCTACATTACATAGACGATACATCCGAAATAACCTCAATTTGATTCGTGTTTACACAAGGGTATAAAAAAGCAAGGGTGAATATAATATAATATTGAATGAATAAATGAATATAAATAACTTTCATGAGTCAGAAACCTAAACAAATGAATTTTCAACGTCTCGCGGAATTGTCGCATTGGCAACGATATATTTTGTAACAATTTATGAATCATGCGTACAGAACATAAGGAGAGTAGATATATTACCGAAATCCATTATTGAAACACTTGTATATTAAAACATAATAGAATCATTCATATAAAGCCAGAGGTTCCCAGACTTTTTTTTCTCATAGAGCACTTTCAAAATTTAGCTAGTTCCTGCAGCTACATTTTACCATATTCCCAAAACTCGCCAAAAAGTGTGAAGATTAGATCTAACTATAGAAATTTGCAAATCTCGACACGTTGTACTGAATATGGAATATACAAGTTTTTACAAGTAACAGTCGCTGAGCTTCTTAAAACATTATCTGCCTACATAGATAGGTCAACATTTTAGTCAAGTCAAGTCAACATTTTAGTTCTTCGCTATCGAAAGCAGATAAACTTTCATGGATCCCCTCTTACGACTTGTGAACCCTTACGATTTTTTTTGCACACCAAAGTAAACCCTCGTCGAGTATCCCGTGTACCCCTAGGGGTCCACCTGGTCCATTTTGGGAACTAAAGATATAAACCATTTACAAGAAGAAACGTATATTACTAAGGAAACTTTTGTAGAACTTATTTCGCACTTTACCTTATGCCATAGGCTGCCATATTAGTACAATTATAATACCAGTAATTATCATTACATAGTATAAAACAAAGTCCCCTACCGCGTCTGTCTGTCTGTCTGTTCGCGATAAACTCAAAAACTACAGAACGGATTTTCATGCGGTTTTCACCAGTGGATAGGGTGATTTATGAGGAACGTTTTAGTATATAATTTGTCAAGGATTTTTTCATAATCAGGGCGGGACAACGTCTGCCGGGCCCGCTAGTTTACTAAAACTAAAAACTAATTTAATCAGATTTGCCATTAGCATTGTGCAACATGTGCGCATTTCTTAAAATTTTCCAAGAACCTACAGTTCGTTTTTTAATAATTCCATTTCTTATTAAAAAGAAAAAATAGATTTTTCAAGTGCTCACACATTCTAGACTCAAGTGTAATATTATATAAGAAAACTCATTTAATATTATAATATTAACGGTGGACCATCAATTCTCCACATTGCTGAGTAAAGGTGGCAAATTTAATTGCGTCTTTAATGTACTGTTCATAATTACTTGGACTATTCGACCTCTGTTTTTAATTTGAAATTGCAGAGTTCAAGCTTGTAATGACAGTATCTTTAACATTAAATTTAAATTAAATTAAGTCGCTATTATTATTTTTCACTTAATTCGCATGTTCATATATACCGAGCGACTGTTTAGTCGCCAGCAATAATTTTACAGGATAATCATTAGTCGATTCTCATTGTAAATCGATTTAAAAAAATAGGTACTTAATATTTAACTTAATTATCTCGAGAAACGCAAAACTGATATATACTCAACATCAGCTGATTTATGCAACAACTGATGTAAAAAATTAATCACGTCTTGTCGCGCAGTCCGGCCCACCTTTCGCACTTCGGTACGCGCCCCGGTTCCCATTTTTCGTCCGTGCGGCATTCCCACAACAAGCAGTTTGGTAATGTATAACTTACAAAAGTGCCCCTTTAAAGTTGTTCATTGAAGCTAGGTCTGATTTTTTTACGTTTAAAAGTATCGTTGATATACTTTTAAAGTTTTAAAACAAACTTTAACTAATATTCTCTTTGTTGTTTACTAGGATTTGTTTTGATATTATTATTTTATATGTTAAATGTGACCATGAACTACCACAGGAGTGAAGGATATGACATTTTAAACATTCACCTGGTATATGCAGACCTCGTGAATCTTCTTCTTCTTCCATTCCATTTTGGCAACCAATCTTCTAGTAGACCATCACTGCCATTGTCAAGTGAGTATCGATATTACAAGTTTCTTGATATAATTTCAATGAACTAGCAAGATGGTGGCCCTCTTGTTAGAACTTTTCATAGAATTTTTGTGGCATCTCAGAATTCATGGTCCGTGGTATTATTTTCCATTCACTTCACTTATGCACAATAAACAAACTATATTACATAAAACACCACCAATTTTACACAATATAGAGTCAAGTAACACATAATTATGAATAAAAAATAAAATCCACTACATGACAGACCAAGATCCCGCCAAAAAAAACCTCGTGAATCTTTTTGGTCGCTATAAATATAACCCTAAGCTTTTTTTTCCGAATTAACTATACGCTATTGGCCTGATGAATTTTCACAACTTCTCCGGACTAACGAGACGAGCTCTTTGCGAAAAGCTTAAAGGTGCCAAAATTGCTTGGGTTTGGTAATCATAGTAAGCTAAACTAGCAAAGCTAATCATACATATACGAATTAGTGAGTTTCACTAGGGTGGTCCTTATTTAGGGTAAGTTTCAATTGACCTTCAGTATAGCCCTAAATAGGTTCCAAATATGTTTCAAAATTGCTAAATTGCAGCTCTTAATTTTAAAATTAACCCGTGTCCCACGATAGCCAAATTTTTAAATGGAAATTACATGTAAAAGTTATGTTATCACTTTGGATTCTTTTAAGTCATGAACTAATGAACGGATTATATTGACACATAAATATTTTTATAGCAAATTTAACGTTCTACATAAAAGGTATCTTGTGATTTTTTGCTAACTTTACTGGTTCTTAAATTATTCGAGGTCAAAATCAGAGTTCTAGTCAACTCCATAGTTTTTTCATTATCATCGTAGCTTTATTTATTAAAAAATGTAAAAAGGGTTATAATTTATATTCTATATGGTTCTATTTTTCAGAAAACTTCTAGGGTAATTGTAACCTTGAAAAGTTAGTTACACAATTTTTTTGGAATCGTAATTTTCAAGTATTTTTTAATTTTGATTTTAATTGGTAAAAATTTTAATAAACTGTAGTTTTAAATTCAAACTTCTTAATTAAAAATTCTCAGGAACCGATTGTGCTGCCATCTATTAGCTTTTATTTTAACTATTTCTATTAAAGTTATCTGGAGCCTATTCTGGACTATCCTGAAGAAAAATTCGAACATACCCTAAAGAAGGACCACCTTAGAGGTACACATGTTACCAGTATGTGCGCCTCACGAACATACGATACATGTATGCTTATCCCTAAGTGCGGGCTTACGCTTACTATAGCGAAGAGTTTAATTTATTCTATATACATATAATAAAAATGAAGTGTCTGTATGTAAATCAAAATAACATTTTTTTACTGATTGGATATGAAAGTATACACGCTACTGATAACAAAATGCAATTTTTAAAATATTTGTCGGTCTTTCTGTATGTCTGTTTGTTCCGGGTAATCTCCGGAACGGCTAGACCGATTTTGACGAGAATTTCACTGGAACGCAGTTAAAATTATAGCGGATTACTTAGGCTACTCTAATTTAGACTAGCTGTTAACCGCGGCTTCATCTGCAGTGCTATCTCCAAAACGATTCAACCGATTTCCACAGGACTTTCACTGTCAGATAGCTAACCTCATTCAGATAGATAAACCTCATTCGACAAACTATTAGTATTTATATATATAATGTATACGTTACATGTTACTGTAAGTGGTGTGCGTGTCGTACTTACAATTGTTTTTAAAGAGCATTTCTATAATTGTAAATAGTCTCACAATTTTACATTCCTTTAATACAATTTAAATAAACGCGTGCGGAGCTGCGGGTACAGCTAGTATAAAAGAAGGATAGAATATTGTTATCTATACATATAATAAGAATGTAAATCTAACGTATCTGTACTTTCTAGATTTTTGTGAAAAAATTGATGCAAGTGTCTTGGAATAAGTAATAAAATACATTTCAGTCATTTTTAGAAATGTCTGTCTGTTTGTTTGAACACGCATCACTGCTTAAAGTACTGTGTTGACTGTAAAACCTCACCAAGAATATTATAAAGCATATTCTTGAGTAACATTTAGTCTTGATCTCATTTAAATCACTTCTCTCTATCAAAAGTTATTGTAATTCTAATGACGGATCGACTTAAGTACGAGAGAAAAGTAGATAAGTAAATGGACTTAATATATTCAGATGACTTTATTAGTCACTATTTTTTTACATTGGGCTTCACGCGAACGGAGCCACGGGCACAGCTAGTAGGAATCTAAAACTGTCATTTAATCCCTAAATTGTCAAAATGCTACAAATGTAATATGGACATATTTATATCCAAATTTGTGTTCTGTACATCTATATTCAGAGAGGTCTGAGAATTGGACGTGAGCTGTTAAAAAAAGTGAGTGTCGGCTTATGACCACACGATAGAAATGAAAATTTGTAAATAAATACATACACATTAGAATTCACTCATGTTTATCAGTTTTTATATTTGAAGAAATAATAGGAAAATTTAAATATGCACAAATTTATTATTATAACACGTAGTAATAAAAAGGTAATTATTGGAACGACGCATTCCTTATCAAATAGTAAACGTGACTGATGACGATTGGAGCCGAGTACACACGATTCAGCGTGACACCGACCAAAGTGTGACGATTCACTTTTACTCACTGTTCAATGCGTCTAAAGATTCCTTATCAATAAATTACATACTATAAATAGAGAAGTAAATATGGAACCCTATTGTTAAATCATTAAAGAAATCTCGTAGCGGCGAGTACTAATCGAATTGTCCCGAGTCTGCTGAAACGAGAAATTGAATTACAATGCTAATGAACTCTTTGCATCTCCACGCAACTTTTATTTCTTTTGTCATAATCATTTTAAATTAATACAGGAGAGTTTGCTTTGTCTCGGCTTTTTTCACGTTCATTTAAATTGATATTTAGGCTTTGTTTAATATATTAATTAAGAATAACATTTAAGCAACCTCCATAATCGTATTAAATGTATTAGCAATCTTTCTTTTCATTTGTCCGTTTTTTAACATTATTACATCATTTAAGAAAATAATCTAGGTATATAAATGAAATCGAAGACTCGGCTGTTTGTCGCGGCTTTTACTTACAAAGAAATCTTTTTAATTTTTATATTTAATCCGTGATATTACAAACAAAGTTAGATATGTATTGAATACTTGCTATAAAAAAGTTTGATTATAAAAGAATATCTTACCTTTGTTTACAGATGACACTATTTAAATTCTAAATATTCTCTACCACTTGTCTAAGTTGACAGTTCTTATTTTATTCTTATGATTTATTGTATTTCTATTTGCCGGCGAAAGACGTTTCGCAAGAAATTGTGAAGTTCCTGGGTATAATTAATTTGGAAGAAACAAACAAATAAAACAATTTAAGAGATTTACAAGTAAATCATAACTACTACTACATGACACTATTGACATTTAACAATTGATTAATCTGACATTGTACGATTATGCTATTCCACCTCACGCACTTTGACGTAATATATTAATCTTATAAATTGCTTATTTTAAAAATTTCAATTTTCTTTTAACTAAAATGTCACAATAACGATACCTAACCAATTCAACTTAAAATAAGTAAATTATCTTAACGAAGATCTGAACAAAACTTTTATGCATGAATTTAAATTGTTGGCAAAATATCTGTATATAATGGAACGTTTCTGAATGATGAGATTGAATTGAACGAATGCTATTCAGAGTTGCATGCATAAAAACTAAACCAAATGTTTTGCAAGACCCCGCTAAGACGCGCTTTTGTAATAAAGTATTTTAAGTGTGGGTTCAATGACGTTTTAAATTTTAGACAGTGCTTAGTAAAACTCGTATTAAACTCGTCTTCATCTTTTTTGAAGGTTGGGGAGGCTGAGGGGAGGTGGTCATCCGGCGCTCTCACTGACCGAACGAAACGCAACAATGCAAGCACTGTTACTTCACGTAGATTTTCTGTGAGGGTGGTAGTACCCCGGGCGAGCCGACCCATTCATGTTGAAACCAGTAATAGCTTCAGCGTGGCTCTACCACTTAACAACGACATATGTATTTTCATCTTTTCATCTTAAGGGTGGTGGATAGCCAGGCTATCTCGGAAAAAGTCCTACCACCATGTTATAGTTTTATCACGATATTTGCTTACACCTAAAGCTCCGAATCATTCGCAAGGATTCCAACCTACGTCGATCGATACGATGTCGGAAAACTATATCCTCTGAGTCATCATCGCCTTCTTACGCTTTTTCATAGGAGCTAAGCAGTAACAATAAAATTTAACAGATATAACATTAAAAAAACACAATAATTTTCAAGTGAATTAGCAAGCATCGGCTAGTAAACATACGTACGTATTTTAAGTATAATGAATCCTAACTAATATTTTTAATACAAATGTGAGTTTATTTGTCTGTTAATTACACTTGTTTACCTAAACTACAGAACCTATCAACATCAGCTAGAGGTACAAGATAGCGGAAGGAAGGATAGGTCCCGAGGGACAGGTAACAACTTTATATTAATGCGAGAAAAGTCACGGGTAAACACTAGTAAAGAATATAAAAAATATTACCCTCCTTTTACACAGTACGTATTTGAAAGAATTAAAATCTGGTTTTAAATTGTTACTGATTTTTTGGCTCATCATTACATAGTATAAAACAAAGTCCACTACCGCGTCTGTCTGTCTGTCTGTTCGCGATAAACTCAAAAACTACTGAACAGATTTTCTTGCGGTTTTCACCAGTAGTTAAAGTTATTCATGAGGAAGGTTTTGGTATATAATTTTTCAAGGATTTTTTTTATAATAATGTCTGAACAACGTCTGCCGGGCCAGCTAGTTAAAATATATATAAACTTAAAAAAATCCTGCTGTGTGTACATTCTAAACTACATTATATAAAAATAATACACACATCTAGTATGTAACTTTTAAACCCATAAAAGATCCAATTATTACAGATAAAAGATTGAACTACTATAAATTCTATAAACTTAAAACTTTACGTTAGATTACAGGCAGAGTTCATTAGAATATACCATAAGAGGTAATAATATTACATTAATTGAAGTCGGTACAATAACTCGGGAATGTTTCGGCTCGGTTTAATTATAGTTAATTCGGTATCATCAAATCAACCGCTGAGCCCGCAAACCGTTACGTACAATCGTCGCGGCGCGCCGATGGAGACCCCTAAATTATATTTACTTGTATTAACATTGATAAAGTTAATAAAACATCTTAACTTTCACATAGATCTTGAACAATCATGATTAACATATAACGCAATATTCTAATTGTTTATTGTTGTAGTTTATAGTGTTTATTTCAAAATATTAAATGTTTTTTATTTGTAAATAGCTACAATAAACTGACAATTTTCAATAAATTGATGACATTGATATCACTACATATTATAAAACTGTCTGTTTGTATGTCTGTTCGCGATAAGCTCAAAAACTACTGAATGGATTTTCATGCGGTTTCAACAATAGATAAAGTGATTCATGAGGAAGATTTAGGTATATAATTTGTTCCGCTTTTATGTAGATTAGTTGAAATATAACGATAATTGTTGGAAATGTTGAAAAAAGTCGAGCAGCCTGGGAGTTTTCATCGGAAACGCTGCCTTATCCTTTTGATATACAACAAAACAATGTAGGGGATGGCGGCATTTATAGAAGACGTACATTTCGAAATCTATTTAGACGTATAGACTATTAATTAACTTATAAACTGAAATACGTTAATTACATTAAGCATTTCATGCACATTCATATCTTTATCTTTATGTATATATTTCTTCTGACCGTGTGCACTGAACTCCTACTAAACGGATAAACCGATTTCGATGAATTTTTTTGTGTTCCAGTGGATTCGAAAACGGCTTAGATTCAAAATTGGAGCCTTAGGTGGTGCTGCAGTTTGGTTCTAGGATTTCTTTTTTATATTGACAGGACAACATCTGTCGAGCCTGCTAAAAAATTCTAAAACGTTACTGTGTCGAAAAATAAACTATATAAATAAAATATAATAAATAAAAAAAACTACAATATAATAATACAATGAATTTATTTCTGACTATACAAATACCTTTACACTTAAACTACTAGCCTCATCATTCTCCTGTCGCGACTTAAGCCTAGGTGCGATCCTCCGGAAGCCCCTTTGTCCGCTGCTCATACGATACACTGCCACTATCATTCACTAACCCATGACATACAACTACACTGTATTTTATACATGCTCTGCTACACAGGGAGTACATAAGTTTTGTGCCGGGAGTTTTCTCTTGAGTTAGTAGAATTGCATTCACAACAGTCTCAATAGAGATTCACTAACTTTGCACTCGTCATTTCGAGTAAGTGCCTTGAGCACTCCTTACTAAAGCTTAGTGAGTTGTAAAAGACTACAGGCCAATTTATTATCCTGAATCTTATTAATATCACATACAAGAAAGTTTGTGAGTATAGATCGATGTTCATTGCTTTTTGAAATTACACTCCTAACTGTACATCCGCCATAAACTAATGTATCTATATATGTTTCTAAAAATATCTACAATGAAAAGATAGATCACATCGAGTTAGCTGCCGGTTCTTTTCGATGAGGGGGTTGTTTTCCAAAACGGTGGTGGTTTTGACGTTCGTGTCTTCTTGAGGCCTTAATTGATTAGGTATTTTTAATTTTGATTTTATTTCTTTCACATATAAACTACTGAATGGATTTTGATGATATTTCAAAGTAATATAGCCTATATCAAAATAAGGCATCGGGTAGTATTTATAAATATCTTATTGATATTGGTTAAAATATAACTTTAAGTATCGAGTAAGTTGGAAAAAAATCTGCCATCTGAGAGATCTAACTCGGTGTGCGCTGCATAAGCTGTTAGAACTAGCTTTTTCCCGCGACTTTCTTGATGAAAATATTCTATCCTTTTCTATACCCTTGACAATATGTAGGCAAAATAGATCGGTTGAGCAGTTAAGGCGTGGGAGCCTAACCAATTAACAATCTCATTATTAATATTAGTAAGGATAAACACAAAGGAAGTGGTAGACGGCTGCTAGTGTTCAATAAAAATCAATATGATGTCATTGGAGGCAAACGAACAGGTGGGTCACCTCATGTTATGTGATCACCACCGTCCATAGACATTAACAACACCAGCGGAGTCGCAAGTGCGTTGCCAGCCTGTGTTTGGGGGAGGGAGTGGAGGGGGTCCTCCGGCGCTCTCACTGACCGAACGAAACGCAACAACGCAAGCATTGTTACTTCACGTCGGTTTTCCGTGAGAGGGCGATACTACAATAACAACTTCAGCGTGGCTCTACCACCTACAACCCTTAGTCTATAGGGTCATTACCTACTACGAAATGTGTTTAGATTATGTTGAAGTTTATTTTACAATTTACAAATTTCATTTGTTTCAGGGCATTTTTAAGAATATTATGCGTGTGCTGCCCAAGGAAATTACGAAAGAAATATCAACCACAACTTCGCTTCAAACAGTCCCAAGTAAGTTTTCACCGAAACAATAACATTAGAAACGGGCAATTCATATTTGAGTTGCTAACGAAATTGCTTTTTTATATAGAACGAACACTGTATTTTACGTTTCAGTTGCGAACGACACGAAGGTATTACTCGTCGAGCGAACTGATGGGCATACAACAGATCAGACAAAATTCCTGCGAGCAGACCTATATATAGCGATACTTTGTAATCGTCTTTCGATCCCGTCTTCAAATTTCCAAGTGCCTTGATGAGAAATTGTTCCGTTTTACATTTTCCAAACGTTCAATCAAGCTGAAGTATTAAATTAAACATAGTTCATTTATTGCTCATTTTATTAGGAAATCTTGGATGTAACAGGGATTTATTTGCAAAATACCAAAGGCTGGAAGAGGTATGTCGAGACTGCAGTGAAATTAAATATCGCCTCGATGTTTTGGTGTCCCCTTTTTCCTACTTTATATGTATTACAAAATTCCGTTAGACTTCGCACTTGGTCTTAAATTTTGTTCTTGATTTTATTATTACTACCCTGTTACAAACTTACGCATGCAAGCATCTGATCCTGTTAACAGAACGTGTACCAAGAATATCGTTTAATTAATTACCTACCTTTCCAAATTCATCTCCGTTTTCTAAAATATTGGTGTTTTGGTCATTACAAATTCTTTCGCATGACTGTTATGTGTTTATACCATTTATTGTAAGCAAATTCGAATTTACAAAGACACGAGTAGTTTTTGAATTTCATCCTTTTGTCTTCGTAATAACCTTCCGTGATTCCTAATTATTGAATAATTACAACTTAATAATATATTAGTATTAAAAAAATCCGTTTGCAAAAACACTAGAAGTTTTTATGTTATTTTCAAATAACATGAAATTAAACACATAGTTTGTTAACTGCTCCGTGTATATTTTTCTTATGAGAAATGTTTTATTATTTGAGGAAAGTAAGAAGGTACAATTATTAATAAATTAATTAAAAAAAATAAACAAACACAAGGAGAATTTGTCACGTAATTTCATTAAATGAGTTGTTCAGTGGAATGTTGGCACATAAAAACTAACTTTAACCTCATCAGTTTGTTATTGACAAATTAATATTTAAATTTTATTTTGCTTTTCGCTTCCACTATTCATTACATACATTCCATACGAATGTAGCGACACCTCGTATGTTAAAATCAATGAAAACGTATAAGGTTACACAGTATATTTTTCTTTGTTTGCACAGTCGGGTAAAATGTTACAATTCTTGTATGTATAACAATCTGTATAATGAATTCTAATAACTTTTATAAATAATTAAAATAATAAATAAAAATAAATGAGAAAAAACTCGAACATAAACAGAAAGTGAAGTCGTTATGTTATCCCTATGTTTAAATAGTGTTGGTGTTATCAGAAGTGTGTTTAAGTACCGTCTTTGCCTGTTGTATATATTCAAAGCCAAATGATTTATTTTTTATTTTACATTGTTTATAGGAGGCTTTTATTCCACCGAACATATTAGCCCCATTGTTCCCTATTAGGAATACAAATATATAGGTTTCTTAAAATAACTTACATACTAATTCCACTATATTATTAAAATACTTTTATATAGGTTTATGGAGAAACAAATTTGAGAACCAAGAAAAAAAAAGTGTGTGTGTACACGCGTTAGAAGTTATACTTCTTAGGCGTAACAAGATAAGAATCTTTTCAAAAATTTTATCTTTAGCATTAGTCTACGTTTGTAGAAAAAACGACATTAACAATAGAAAAAAGGTATTTAATACATTGAAAGTTTTAATACAAAGAAATACAAACAACAAATACAAAGAAACAAAATGTTGACTATAGCTAACTTCAGGGTGTCGGTTTTTTGTGACGGTGTGCGCGCGCATCGTAATAACTTCAGGGTATCGGTTTTTCGTGACGGTATGCGCGCGCATCGTAATAACTTCAGGGTATCGGTTTTTCGTGAGGGTTTGCGCGCGCATCGTAAAAATTTACTCTCATCATTTAACCCTAACGCGCCAAAAGAAGTATAACTTCAAAAATTAGATTCTCCTAATAAATATGTTAATGTTCGTATCTTACTAAATGCAGGAAATGTCCATACTGATACGTCGAAATGATTAGATTTACATAATATTGCAAAAGTTACTTTAGTGTTCCAATTACATAAATTTTTTCATTAAATTTCTGAAATCACAATGAGGTGTATAAAAACTGATTTGTATTATTTTACGAGTGTTTAATTAAGTTGTAAAAAAGTCTCGTTTGTATATGAAATAATGGCTAATACTGAAAAGACTCCGTCTATTTTTCAGTACCCGGTATCGACAATGATGTATTCTTCAGTGACACAACACGAAATGTGTCGATTGTGACATCAAGCACGCGCGGGAAATATGCGGGCCCCGCGCGCTAGATGCTCCTGATGCAGGGACCGCCGCTCGTTGCGCTCCAATAGGCGCGACGAGAGGCCTGTCTCTTCGGACAACTTCCGCATGAGATCCATAGAACAAACCTCTTTTGAAGAACCCATCCAGTACGTTGACAGGCATATATGTTCCGATAGTGCACCATATTGTCAAGACTCCGAATCGGTGAGTGAAGTGAGCTTAGAGAGTGAAATTAGAAACTCGTCGATCAAAAGAAACAGCAAAAGGAAAGTGACTTACCAAACTAAAGCTGAAGTGATCTCAACAAATGAACTTTAATATAAAAACGTGTTTTAGTCATTGTAATGTAATACTATTTTCAATCAAGCTGTGATTTACTCTATAACTTTGTATATCTATGTATAGGTGTGTGTAAATTATGTATTTATGTGCAATTTTTTAATTATTTTGAACGCTTAAAGTAGACTTAACAATGTATAAACGTATTAAGAGGGAAATAATGCGCTTCATTGTAAATATTTAATAACATATAACACTCCTAAAATAAATACATGTAAATATTTATTATTAAAATTAAAAGATATCCGAGTTTCTCGAATAATCTATTGTAGATATATCTAGAAAAGAAATTGTCTCATTAGTTTTATAATCTGTAGTAATAATATAAACAATATGAAATATCCGAATAATATTATTTGTTATTTTTTATTTGAAAATGAAACTTTTGTATAACAAACTTTGATTACAATTAGGGTTGCCACCCGTACTTTATAATAAAGTATTGTACGTTATTTGAGTTAATTGTACTCTACACTTTATGAAAACAATAAAGTACACGAAAATACTTTATTTCGCATGATTTGATTTCTTGGCCAGATTTCAAATAAAGTGTCTCTGAATTTTATTAAAAATAAGTTACTTATTTACTTTAATTTAAATATAAACTGTAAAGATGCCGTGTAATTGTTTAGTAGAGATAATAATTTGATACAAACTGCAATAGCAATAAAAAATATATTTTTAAACATAACAATAAAGAAAAATAAATTGTACCTTATTTTGATAGTATGTACTTTATTTTTCTAACCTATAATAACTAATGTACTTCAATTGCAACAAAAAAGGTGACAACCCTAATTACAATACGCAGACAAGACTGAATAAACCAAATCAGCAAATAAAATATATATGATTGCACAATTATTGATATTTTACATATAATAAATGGTATCTATGTAACAAATGACTTGATAAATTGAATAGCTTTTATTATTTCAGACACAAATAACAAGCAAAAAACTATAAAAAATCGTACTTTGTATATGTTTAAAGATGTCATAATATTAACTGATTTGTTTCCTAAACTATAGTTATGTTCTTATAGCAATGTGGCCATTTCATAAAGTTCTTGTCGATTTAAGGTAATTAAAGTATACATTACTCAATACGTTTGTATCTGATATCCCTTTCTGCTTATTTGTACGTTAACTATATGACTGTATCGTGAAATTTATTGTTTTTTTTGTTTGACTCATCGACAATATAACCTCAAAATTTGAAAGTTAAAACTATGTCATGTATTTTGTGTATTAACTGCTCAGATTAATTTGTTTATATCTAGCTCAGCTCAAATAACTGCACAACAACTGATGGAAAGTACGATAGTATAGATACAGCGCTTACCAGTGGACATGGTACCTTGTGACATGTGAATAATATGTCGCACAATTGGCAAAATTATATCGAATGTTTTGATAAATGAAATTAATAGTTCTTTTTTCTCTTTATTTTTCTAGAAGGTTTGTTTAAAAAGAACATGTCACCATCATCCATACAATTAAAAACAATCAAACAAACATCTTACAAATTTTTAATAGTTCTTAGCTAAGCTTTAATATACTTACATTTTTCTTCTTAGTACGAAATTTACTTTTGATTCTAATACAGTATGTTAGTAATAGAAATTTGTATACAGACAAAATAGTTACTGTTTTCATTGCGAATAACCCTTAGTTTTACATCACTACGAGAATATAATTAATCTAAAAAAAAACTATTTATAACGTTATAAAATAAAACTGACAACAACAAAATATTCGCGACAAATCTATGTATGTAGATAAATCTATTTATGTTATTCAATACCAGTGTGCCTGTCCAATACTTATTTAGCAGTAGACGCTATTGTAAATATCACATTAGATACATGCAAATAATAATGTTACGATTTTTTTAAATAACTACCTATATATGTTGTAGATATAGAGTTATGATGTATGTTAAGTATTTCCTTGGTAATAGCTAGAAAATTTTAAAATTGTGTAAAAATTATCTGTATTTAAAATGGTTGTCGTATGAATTTATATCAAATTATTTTTTTATGGGATCGTTTTATTTCCACACAGTCCAAACTATCCTATAGTAGCCGGCATTTGATTTAGCACGTCGAGAGTAAAGTGAGAAGTCCAACTAAGGTCGGCTTACTTCGATTATATAAAACTATTCTAATGATAACAGCATGTCGAAATCTATACTAATATTATAAAAAGATAAAGTTTGTGAGTTTGTGAGGTTGTAGGGGGTAATCTCAGGAACTACTAAACCGATTTTGAAAATTCTTTTACCAATAGAAAGCCACGTTATTTGTGAGTGTCATATATTAACCCGAAAAATGAAAAGACTTTTTTGTGGTAGTCGGATTTGCAAAGTCGGCGAAAAAACGATTGAACGAAAACGTTTCTTACGAACGCTACCTTAACGATGAGAGATGCGTACAAAAAAGTCACCGACAGCATATGTCTAACTTTTATATTTAAGTCACAAAAACTAGTTTTTTAAATTTTTACCGCCCAACGGAGTGGGTACGGGTCAGCTAGTAAGAAAATAAATCTATACGAAATATGTTCTATTATATATATATAATATCTTCTCCCCAACGTTCCAAATCAAATGCCGGGTACACTACAGCGACGAAATCGATGCTTATTAACATACAATTATCATTCCACATCCCAGTATTTTTTCTTGTCCTTCAATACCTTTAAAACTGTTTGTTAAAATAACGGATAATATAACAAACTTTAGGATACCCTGCAAAACATTGAACTTGAAACAAAATATTTGTTTAGCTCTGATAAAGAAGTCTGCATAAAGTGGTGGCATGACCGTGCAGGCAATGGAAGAAGACGATTTTCTCGTGCTGCTATCCGGAATAGATAGAAGCGTGCTGATCTCGCGGGACTTCAGCCCCATCCAGGCTTACAGAGAAACGTTCCCAGTTCACTATACTAGACTATGCAGGCAGCCGGGATTGACGCGTACGATTCTCGTGAATTGTGTCCACCATTGCGCGCGTGCTGGGTGACATTTCTATGCGGATAGCTGAATTGAGCAGAAGCGTGCGGCTCTCGCGGAGTATTTTTTATGTGTCGTTGCGTGTGCTGTGTGATATTTCTATGCGAGCAATCGCAGGGAGTAGAAACGTGCGGATCTAGTGGAGTTTGGTCACTTGTCGTTGTGCGTGCTGTGTGGTATTCCTATGCGAGGGATCGAAGTAGAAACGTGTGGCTCTGGTGGCATGTTCTCACCTATTTAAGCGAATGAGGAGTTAGAGTCTATGCTTTAGAAATGGTCGAATTCTCTAGATTTTCATGGCGTCAGGGTGTACATTGAGATAATATAAGCTCAATAAAGTAAGAAGGTCGTCGTGGTCTTAACAAAGTAAAGTTAAAAATCGTCGGTAAAAGTAAGCAGGGCCAAGAAACTATATATGTATATATTGTGTTTTTTCATTTTGATTACATGAGTATATTTGATATACTCACTTATTTTAAGACATATGTCTGTTAACTGTGATCACGTCATCCACAAATGCCGTACCTCTCGCACTTCAGAAACTCAAACCAGTTTGAATGTTCGTAATATATGTTTATAGCTCGGATTATTTTTCTTCGGCGTGATTAAATTTTTATGTCATTTGTTTAAATAATGTAATTTACGAGGTTCAATTTATATTTCATTTTTTTTAACAAATTCAATCTCCGACGATCAAATAACTATTAATCGTCAAAAGATGAAATTTTAATTAGTTCTCTAACAAAATTATTTACAATTTTCACACATGAACCAAACACGAAATACACAAACAAAACCTAAACAAACAGAGGAATGTATTTGTTTTCAAAAATTCTTTTGTTTTATTTTAATTGTTACTATAACATTTATAATTATTGAGTAGACATAAGAGATATATTAAAATGTTTTTTGAAAACTAAACAATAACCTGTAATAAGCTGTAACTTCAATTTAATATGTTACAATAATATTAACTTCGTGCAACAATAAAGAAAACATTTAAAAAGCAATCAGAATCTGACCTGAGTTTGACCTATGCGGAACGGAAATCAAAAGGTGCTGACTAACTTTACTATAAAAGGGGCCGAAACGGGTGTAAATATGGTATATACAGAGATTGATGAATGTGAAAAGAAAGGGGTTCAAAAGGCGGGGTGAATTTACACACCATTCTTACTGTTTACCTCAGTAGAAATATGATATCATGTTGGATACATTTTTTTGAAGAAATAAATTCTTTAGCCGCCTTGAGCGATTTTGTACGTACCTAACATTTATTTCGTAGGCGGAAAAACTTATGGGATCGCGTCACCGATGTCCTCGAAATGCTCTTGACATATGCACTTGTACCAGACATAGCTTATACTCGACTGTATCGTGTTTGAATTTTCCACGCATAGAATCTGATTACACATCACCGACCGTCACCGATGGTGGTGATATGTTCATGACGTATGCACTTGTGCTAGGCATTGTATATACTCTACTGTGTCATAAGCGTGTTTGAATTTTTGGACGGATACAATCTTGTGATTTCACGTCACCGATAACGGTGACAAGCTTCTGATGTATTGCGCTTGCGTCAGACTAGCGACGGGTAGTATAATATATATATATACTAGCGGACCGGGCGGACGTTGTCCTGCCTTGAAAACAAAAAAAATCCTAAAAGTCGATCGCAGCGCCACCTGCCGGGTCCAATTGTGAATCTAAACCATTCTCGAATCTCCACGAACACACACAAAAAATTTCATCAAAATCGGTCCAGTCGTTTAGGAGGAGTTCAGTCACATACACACGCACACAAGAAATATATATATTAAGATTGTTTTGCATTCAATTCTTTCTTGTATCTTTTCTTCTATACATAAAATATACCATTAGCATAATAAACTACGCATATAAAGTCGCGGTTATCAACTAGTTATTATACAATACCTATGTGTTCGTGCCACTTAATAGCTTTTTCGTATAAATTTATAGGCTAGCGTTTAAGTCACTGAAGATTAGTTTACGATATGAATATGGCGACAGGTAAATGTAGAATGTGACTTGTTAAACAATTAAATGAAAATGATACATATTAAGAACGCGCATAGTTTTTGCGGCCATTTTTTTAATGCCAAAAAGTATTAAACAGCCAGAATACTCCTCTGATGAAATGGTTACTGTAATTTATGGACTACTACATACAATGCGAATATCAGTTTGTTTGTTACGATTTAACTACTCAACCGACCCTCATGATATTATACACACATGTCGGAGGTTCAAACAAAATAAAAAAAAATATATTCTATTCAATTTAGGCCCTCAGTAGGCGCTTATGAACGTCAGAGCTACCACCGGTTCTGAAAATAAACCAGTCATCGAGAAGAACCGGCAAGAAACTCGATCTGGTTTATCTCTTCATGTTATATATTTTTACAAAACATAAATAGATACATTCGTTTTTAGTGGATGCACAGAGGGGCGTCATTTCCAGACTTCACAATCGTTCACATATTGATCCACCCTATAATAGCTATTAGATACTAAAACCCGCTTGACATGGTTCTTGAACTCACTATCCGGCAAATCAGTAATGTGTTCTGGAATTTTGTTATAAGACCTAACGCTATTACCCAAAAAACTGTTTTTGGACTTAGTGAGCCTAAAGGATGGAATGGCCAATTTGTTGCTGTTTCTATTATTTAAATTATGTTAGTATTTTACTAGATTTAGGTTCAGAAAAGGATATGTGGTATCGTTCATCCAGTAACAAGTATTGTCCCCAAAGGATAGGTCTAATATACATAACGCGAGCAAAGCTAGTAGACGAACAAAATAACATAAAATAAAAACAAGAAAGTAGGCTGATAATCAATATAATCGGAACATATGTTTACATAATAGTTAGAAATCTGAGTATTAGTGCTTTATGGTTCAGAGCGACTGTTACGTAGTAGATACATTGGTCGCAGGAAAACGTTTGTTCCAGTTATTGCTTTTAGTTCATTTTAACAATATGTAATCAATTTTTTATTTAGTTAAATTCATTTTATTGTATTCGATGCAATATACTTACATAAATTTCTGCGTTTTATACCCTAGTTTATTGTATTTAAATTATTGATTTATTTTAAAACAATTTATTATTTTTCTTGAATTATCTCACCCGTGAACGGTTGAACTCACGAATACCAATGTCGGATTCTTAGGTTCTTAGAGAATCTATTTGTATATAAAAATAAAGTTTGTATATAATCTTTTACAAGGTATCAAAAATTCAATGTTATCTCACTCCGATACATAATAATTTTCCACAAAACACAGTTGCGGTCTTGTTATTCGAAAAATAATATGATAGAAGTTTCGGAACGCGGCTCCGTATTATCGGTTTCCTATACGAGCTGAGGGTCGTGATAATGAGGAGTTAATATTGCGTATCGGGTTTTCGAACAATATTCTGTTACTGTTTATGATATATAGCAACAAGTTGTAACATATTGTACTAGGTTATTGATGCTACAATACAATATATTGTTAGCGAAAATATTATCGTACAAAAATTACTCAACACGCTTTGAAGGAACAGTTACCTTTTATAAATTGTGTCGTTAAATTTTCTAATGAGCTAAATCTTATTGTAATCGTTCATGTAACAAGTATACTTTTTCAAAGTTTCCAGTTTTTGTACAATCGAAATACGCTTAAATTTTGCCGTCCATAAGGTTTTTAGTTTTTTATGATCTACATATTTTAGACACAAAATTTGGAGACCTTCAAATACAACGTAAAATATTAGGAACGGTGCAAATTGGTTTTAGCTTGCTTTGAAATATAACGACAGAATTATAGAACACATTGTAGTGTAAGAAAGAAGTGAACAGATGTATAATCATTTTTTTTTATTATAGGAGGCAAACGGACAGGTGGGTCATCTGATGTTAAGTGATCACCACCGTCCATAGACACTTGCAACAACAGGGGAGTCGCAAGTGCGTTGCCAACCTGTCTTGGGGGAGAGGAGGAATAAGGGAAGGGGGAAGGGGAGGTTAAGTGGGCTTCCGGCGCTCTCACTGACCGATCGAAACGTAACAATGCAAGCACTGTTACTTCACGTCGGTTTTCTGTGAGAGGGTGGTACTACTCCGGGCGAGCCGGACCATTCATGCTGAAACCATTAATAACTTCAGCGTGGCTCTACCACCTGTTATTATATGTATAGAACTCTCTTGATCATTATTAAGATGCATAGGAGTGATGAATATTACTAAATATAGTTATCGAAATACGTCATTGCAATTAAAGCACACATCCATAACTTAATTACTATTTGTGGTAGCACTAACGTTAACGGGCAACTATTAATTAAACCACAACAACTGGATTGCATCAGCAGATACTGTCCTATTATACACTCATGTAAACTTGAACGTTAATTGATTGTGTAAAAGCCGTATCGTTTTAACGTACCGTGAATAATATAACCAAGATTTGATCATACAATAAATAAAATACTCCAGCATTTTAAGGCAATTTAGAAAGGATTGCAATTACCAAAATCTTATTTTCAGATTTCGAAATGAAGAACATTATCAAAATATTTTCTTATTTATTACTTTAAAATTTACATTTTTAGTTTACTCTAATCTTTGTTAATTCGAAAAGAAAAATATTCAGAAATACGTTATTTTATTATTATATTTTAGTGTTAAAAGGCTATTATAGGGTTCATTGCACCTCCCATCAGTTCGTCAGGGAGGGCCAAATTCTTCCTTCTTCAAACCACGAGTCGGGGCCCTGATGAGGGGCCAACACCTGCCGGATAGAAGCACTGCAGAGGCCGTTCCTGCCCACCCGGCTGAATGGTGCAAGAAGAAAACCGAGGGGGTTTAGTAATCTGGCATTCTTACCTGTGCTGGCCGGCTAGGTGTAGATCCGCAAGAGGATTCCCCCTCGAAAAAAAGAGGGTTCATCAACATGTGAACGATGGTGACATCTGCATTTCTCTCTCTCTCTCTGTGCATTCACTAAAAACAATTGTAACGTTAATTTATGTCAAATATAATGTTAAAAAGAAAAACCCGATCGAGTTTCTTGCGACTTCTGGATGACTCGATTGTTTTCCGAATCGCGGTGGTGGTTTTGACGTTCATAAGCCCCTTCTTAGATTCTAAGTTTGAATAAAGTATAATTGTTTTGATTAAATTTGCAAATGTAAATATAAGTAAAATACAAATCGTCGTTTTGCAATTTTTAATCGGTTTGAGGAAACAGGCACGTTTTATCGAGTCCTCTCATCAATTAAATAAATCTACGACTCACTGAAACTGGGTTGTGGATTAAGTACTTTTTCTTTCCTGCTAAACTATTGCAGATAGAATCTGACACAGTATTTCCTTATTTTCTTAGACACTATTTTCATTCGCCTTTTTTGATAGAATTAACATATTATACTCGTACACTATATAAGAATGTAAATCTAACGTGCCTGTACTTGGTTAGATTTTTTGTGAAAGAAATTGTTGCAGGTATCTTGGAATAAGTATCCATATAAGTATAAGTATAAGAAGTATAAGTCTTACCATCGGGTGACCCGTCTGTTCGTTTGCCTCCTATAATATAAAAAAAAAACGACTCCCAGCGGCAGTATTTCCAAACAATTATGAAATGCAAACCTTCAAAAAACGAGCGTATACTTCTATAAAAGGCCGGCAACGCACTTGTGACTCCCCTGGTGTTGCTAGTGTCTATGGACGGCGGTGATCACGTACCATCGGGTGACCCGTCTGTTCGTTTGCCTCCTATAATAAAAAAAAAAAAAAAGTATAAAACACATTTCTATCATTTTTATAAGTCTGTCTGTCTGTTTGTGTGAACACTCGTCACTGCTAAAGTACTGCGTTCACGATAAAACCGCATCCTTGAATAACATTTAGTCTTGGTTTCATTAAAATCGGTTCTCTATATCATTTGTTATTGTAATTTTAATGACGACGCGACTTAATTACGAGCGAAAAGTAGATAATAACTAGACTAATACATTCAGGTGAATTTATTATTAACTGTTTTGTATATTAGGTTCCACGCGGACGAAGTCGTGGGTATAGCTAGTTGAACCTTGAGTAAAGTATTAAGAAACCACCATGTTAATATTATTCCCTCTATACATAACGAAGCATACCAAGTCACGGGTATCAGCTATTTGACAATAAAAATCGAAAGTAACCATCACAAGAATTCCGAATACCCGGTATAATGATGATCACTTCTCATAACGGCCTATTGGTTCAGAATTTCAGGAGCCGCTGCAAAATGGATATTCATAAACCGCGTTTGTGGACGCCATAATCCTTTTTGTAGCTTCGCGCTCTGTTAAACTTTGGATCGATGCAAATCTTTTTACATGGTATTGTAAGGTACCTATCATTTACACTTTAAACCATTCAAGCATTCAAACACACGTACATTTATTATTCAAAGTACGTTATTTGACGAGAGAAAATAGATAATTATGACGGAAATGTAATTAAGAATACACGTTGCGATCTTGAACTGTGATGCACTGTAACAATAATTTAGTTGTTTGTTTTACAACGTACTGTATATCCTCGTTCAGTATTTAGGACTCTTGGACAAATGATTTTTCTGGAACGTCCTATATCTTAAAACTACCGCTGTTATTATTCACTAATACTTTTATATATATTCTTTCTGCATTTCTCAAGAGTACAGTGAGATTGTACTTAATATTTTATAGCTACTTTTTTGTGTTTTATTGCTATTAGCAATTTATTCAACAAGAACTTTCTAACCTCATCGATTAAGCATCATTACTTAGTATAAAACAAAGTCCCCCACCGCGTCTGTCTCTCTGTCTGTTCGCGATAAAGTCAAAAACTACTGAACGGATTTTCATGCGGTTTTCACCAGTGGATACAGTGATTCATGGGGAAGGTTTTAGTGTATGATTTGTCAAGGTTTTTTTTATAGTCAGGGCAGGACAACGTCTGCCGGGTCCGCTAGTATCATATAAAAGAATACTAGAGAAAACAAATAAGTCGAGACGGACATAAGTACTGTCAATAGAAGTGAAAAGCCAAAGCAACGGAAAGACGTTTTTTTTTTATTTATTTTTTAAATACAGCTATGATCTGAATTATTTAAATTTCATATTTTGTAAATTAAAATGATTAACATTACTCTGGTATTCACATCTATTGCCACTTTGAGTAATAATTTTATAAGCTACTAGCTGACCCGTGCAACTTCGTCTGCACCAAATCGGTTATCACCGGTGTCAATTGTATTTTTAAACGCGAAAAATTTTAATATACCTAAAACCTTATTGCAGCCACACCTACGGTTTCCAATTGTGAATCCAAACTATCAAGGGACTCACTCAAACATATACCCAGATGGTATGTGAGAAATCTTTTAAAATAAGCCTACAACCCGTTCGTAGCATCATCTACTGAGTTCAATAAAAAATAAAAACTAACCTACATATATTGGCGATAATGTGAAAAAAAGCTTTAGAGGTCTATGGACCCCCAGTTTCTAAAGAAGTTCCTTTCCCTTTTTTGTAGACGTTTACTATACAGTCAGTAGAGTTTACATTATAAAATATCAAGTTGATGAGTTAAACTGTAAATTAAACGATAAAATATATTCATAAAATAAATAATGATAAATGAAACACTGAATGATATCATAACTATTTTTAACTTGTATTAAAACTTTTTCACACTCTATTGTATTGAAGAAAAATATAAATATTAAAAAGATATGATGAGCACGACGCGTCAAATGTCACTTGCCTGTAACTATTTGTCTAAGAGCTAGTAACGGTTTCGACAAATTTTCTATAAGACAGTTTTTTATATATCTTTATGTTCTTCCGAACAGCGTGCGGGCTACCTGGCTGCCGGTAAACGTTGCGTTTATTAGTGCATATCGCAAGTTTACTGGCAAACATATTGATTTTTATATAATTTTTGAATGTTTTGTTTTTTACTAACTTTGAAACCCTACTAAAACATGAAATTATTATTGCCAGACATTTTTGTTATAAATAAAATAAAATAATATAATTTGCCCGATGCTATTTTTTTGTAAATAAAATAAGTATGTTCTAACCATATTAAGATAGCTGTAATTGTAATATTATTATTATTATTATTTTAATGAACGCATAGTCGCCTAAGTGACATACAACTATATGACAATACACTTAACAATAGCTTATATTAATTTTGTACAATTCTTTAGCATCTTTCGAAATAGAGCAGACAATAACTAATTGTACAAACCACTGTTGAACGAACCAGAAGCATTAAGCCGAGATTTAATATCTTCGCTCCGAACACATTCTGTCAGGATGTGGTGCACATCATCGATGAGCTCACAACTCTGGCAGAGTGGTGATGGTACTTTACGCATCAGGTAGGCGAACTTTTTACATGGGATGTGTCCTGAGCGTAATCTCATTCCTGTGATTGCTTCCCGACGGCAAATAGTACTGTCATCAATCCATGGTGACCGTAAGGGATGTGGCTGAATCGTTCTGTACCATATTCCTTTTGTTTTAGAACGCTCATCAAAGTATTCCTTCCAATGCGAGTAACAGCTATTTTTAAATACTGGGCCTACATCCAAGTAAGTTGGTAAAATATCAATAGGAGCCCCTTCGGAGGATCCTTCTCTTGCTAAAAGATCAGCTCTTTTATTCCCAGTTATACCTATATGAGAAGGGATCCATTGTAAAACAATTAATTTGTTCTTTGCTTTGAAATCTAGTAATTGTTTCAAAATAGTGTACGCTATCGGTATTTCTCGAAAAATCGAGGTACATCGAGCTACGTGTTGAAGAGCACTTTTTGAATAGGATAAAATAACAATCTTAATGGACTCAGTTGATTGCGCAGATGAGAAGGCTTCTGCAATTGCTATCAATTCAGTGTGCATAATTGAAATATTTTCATCAATTTGAAATTTCATAAAAGTTTTGGAATTTGACTCAAAAAATGCGGCTCCTAAATAATTCCCAGCTTTAGATCCGTCATTGTATATATTAACAAAATTTTGATAATATTTATTTATATATTGAAGACAAATATCTTTTATTTTAAGAACATCATATTGATGCTGTGGCTTCCAAATACCATCTACATTTATTTTAATTATATTGTGCAAATCAATGTTATCGACCCAGGTGTGTAAAGTGAACATTTCATGTTTTATACTTATTTGAATTGGAGTATTTTTATATTGAGAAAAAATAGAAACTAATAATGGTCTTTTTCTTTTACGCCAATAGAGTGATTGGAAAGAGGTGGACAGTTCTTCTGATACATTGGTTAGTTCGTTTTTTTCGAATGACTTAAATTTAAATAGAATTTTGCCAGCTAAATATTGTCTCCTAAGATGTAACGGACATATGCTCAAATCGCTTTCCATAACATAGATTGAAGTACTTTTAATGAAACCCCCGATAAATCTCATGGCCTGGTTTTGGACTTTTTCAAGTTTATAGAGGTTAACCTGAGCACTACTATCATAAAGAAAGCTCGCATAGTCAATTCGACTGCGTTTAATATTGAAGTATAAACGAACTAAATGTTATGGATGAACACCTCAAT